>JACEGR010002973.1:0-114979 GCA_014170235.1 Listronotus bonariensis
TAGGTGATGACGTCATCGATGGTTACTACCCCTATCTAGCACGTGGTGACTTAGGGCATAAAAATTCTAATTTTGCGTTAGGGGTTGAGATGGTGATAAAAATGCAGATCGAACCTTAAATTTCTCCTATATGAAAATACATAGTAAAAACTACCCTTCTGATGCTCGTAGTGCGTTAGCTCTTCTACTCACCGTATAACTTACTTTATTTTTGTAAGCAGCACCACTTCAGAAAAAAAATGCTATTTTATGCTTTCATATTTGGAAATTTTTTCTCTTTAAAGTAAAAAAACGTTTGCGCTATATAGTCTGTCGCTCTTAAATATTATAGGTTTGTCATGAATTTCAAAAATCATACAAACTTCTCCATTAGTCCTAAACTAAGTCTAATATTTTGCCTTGTTTTAAAACTAATAGGTTAAACAAGCACGTCTAAGGAAAATAAATTATTATTTTATCTTTCGCCGACCAAATTCGCTAGTGTTTCGCGATTGCAGCGTTGATGACGTTTTTAGTATTGCAATTGGGCAGTTTTATTTTCTCCATTTTTCTACATTGATCGATAATAATTTGGCCGCCCACGTGCAGTGTTCGATTTCGACCCCCGCTAGGATCGGCCCCGCATTTTATTCAAAATATTAAGAAAAACAATTTTAATGGTTAATTACAGGAGTGTACTTTACCCCTATAAAGGGTTTAGTGGCCAATTAAAAACATACGTGTCTCTTATTTTTGTTGTACAGCATATTGCGGTATTCTCAAAACAGTGAGAGACACCTAGGATAGTTTCCTTCTTAGTTAAACTTACTTTTACTGTATTGATAAGTTTAAAGTATTTCTATAATTTATGTTTTTAGTATGTTCCGGCAAAAAATGAAATGAACAAAACTACAGCAAATTATTACGAAATAATATTTTTTTTAATTCTTACCTCTATTAAATCCCAATATACAGATTTATTTGTGAAATTCCTAGGTTGTAAGAGAACGGATGATCTACAGAACATCTTGTTTTCTTTTTTACATAAATCATGATCATCGATTTGAAATATCGGTGGCAGGGTGTTCAGTAACGAATCTGGAAGCAAAGAATTATATTTTATTATTCGATCTTAAATAAGTGTACTTTTTATTTCTATGACAGCTCTCGTACTTTTGTATGAATAACTAGGTAAATCTGGTTACCGTAGTTGTTGTTTTTTTTCAAAATATGTCTATCTACACCTATATAGGTACGGGATCCGAATTAGTTGCGACCTTTATCCATCCACAACAGATAAAGACTGTTTTATTTATATTATTTATATTTATAATACTAAGTTTAAAGTATCACGAATGGGTTTGTTTTATATCTGATTTATTACTTAATTTTTAATAGTTCATTTAAATATAAAATACAACGCACTATATTTACCCATTTTACCTTAAAAAAATAAACCTATAGTTATCCAAGTTATCAAGTTAAGAAAGCATAGTAGATAAATACAATTTTTATATTTTAATTAATATTATAATTAATATATTAAATTATTATGCAAACCTATTTTAATAACTTGATTTTAAAGACCTTGTTGTTTAGTAGCTTAAAAAAATAAAGTACTATTTGAAACTCTTAATAAAAACCTAGTACCAAACTTAAGGTACAAGGTTTTAACAATGTACCAAAGAAAATATGAACTACTTTAGTTTTTGCAAAAACAACTAAAAAAAAAAAGATATTTATTTTGGTAACTACGCATAATTATAAATAAATGTGGGGCTCAGTATTTGTTTTTGCTAGGAGCGAAAATATTTAGTAAACATTTTTGAATCTCGTATTCAAAATCATCCTAGAGTGAATATTCGCATTTTCGCAATCGCATTCACACTGTCGACATGGTCAGCTGTTTTCTGTTTTTGTGGTACAGAAATAAACCGTTGTATTACAGTTTATTTGTTTCTGCCACCTTTATGCGGGTTAATATACCTGTTGAATATTTTTTTATATTTTTGTGATTCTGAGCGTATATAAACAAAGGATTTTTAATTGTAGTCTGTATGAATGTATGTATGCAATAAAATAAGTAAAGATTTAATTTTTTTTTGTTTGAATTTTATCTTAAGTTAAATACACATACTTATGTTAAAAACGAGGGGAGGCAGGGAATTCCTCGTCTTCTGCCGAGAGACCTCAGGTGTCTTTCGACAGTATAACAATTTACATTTTTGTTTGAATTTTTTTTTTTTTTTGTAGTATCCAATTTAGCCATGAAAAATTCTAACCAAAAGGCTAGGTTAGAATACATCCTCAGCTGTATAGAAAATCGTTCGCGGTAAATAAAAATTTCGAACTAATAGCTTTGTTCGCGGGTTCGATTCTGAACCGGTTCTGGGACTATTCGCATGCGCAGTGAAAAAAGCAGCGTTGGCGGTTAGTAAAATCCTCAATTGTTAGTAACAGTTCTGTGTTCGCGGGTTACAATGGAATCAGTTCATTACCGGTTCGTAACCTGATTAGCAGTCCTGGGATTTTTGTTGGAACTAAAAGTTCAGTTCGGAATTTCATGCGCATTGTCGACATGGTCAGCTGTTTTCTGTTTTTGTGGTACAGAAATAAACCGTTGTATTACAGTTTATTTGTTTTTGCCACTTTTTATGCGGGTTGAATATTTTTTTATATTTTTGTGATTCTGAGCGTATATAAACAAAGGATTTTTAATTGTATTCCGTATGAATGTATGTATGCAATAAAATAAATAATGATGAAATTAAAAAATATAAACAATATTACAAGATTGTACCATTTCTTGTTGTTTGAATGTTAAAAACGAGAGGAGGCAGGGAATCCCTCGTCTTCCGCCGAGAGACCTCGAGTGGCATTCGACAGTACATCAATTTACCTTTTTGTTTAATTTTTTTTTGTATAGTATCCAATTTAACCATGAAAAATCCTAGCCAAAAGGCTAGGTTAGAATACATTCTCAGCTGTATAGAAAATCCTTCGCGGTAAATAAAAATTCCGAACTAATAAATAACTACACATGCGCTTTAAAACAATTCTAAACCAGTTCGGTTCTGGTTCAGAATTGGTTCATTACTAGACCCGCGAACAAAGCTAATAAATAACTAGACATGCGCTTTAAAACAATTCTAAACCAGTTCGGTTCTGGTTCAGAATTAGTTCATTACTAGACCCGCGAACAAAGCTATTTATTGCAGTTAATTTAACCTTTTTTCCTCAACAGTTTTTAGGACCTCAGGGACTCATTATTATGTTTGTGCATACACAATTTCTGGTAAACCAACTTATTGAAAAATACTTTAAGAATTTAAAAAATATTATTTATTATGCAGGTTGTCAAAAAACTCTATCGAGGACGTGAAAATAAGAAAAAACCTTGATATAAATAGGTATATGTCCTCGTTATTTTGTCAAAATTTTTAGAATTTCTTCTTATAATTTTTATACCAACATAATTTTTTTAGTAAATTTGAAAAACATTTTCTAAATATGTAAAAATGTAAAAATAATAAATAAAAAATGTTAACATCCTCTAGGTCAAAAGAAGGATGTTAAGAACATAAACTTCATATAAAGTTTTTTCCTTATTTTTCATTGGAGATTTACCCCTTAAAGTTTGTTAGTTAGAGTTACCGGACAGCCGTTTTTACATTCGGCCACTGTTTTTAAGATATAAATGCACTTAAAATATTTGCAAGAAAACAAACATTAATATTAAAATTATTTTAGTTGGGCCTCTTAATAAACAAAGATTTTATAAAATTATGATTTAATGTCACGATTGACATATCTTTCTAAAGGGTATTTAAATTATTCTTAAACGGCCCACAAACTTGTAGCCTCTGGGCCATGAAATGGACTTTATGATAAGAGCACTATTAAAACCTTTGTAGGGGCTTCATTTAACGAGTTTACCACCATATATGGAAGAGGCGCTTTAACTTAGCCTGTCAATGTCAAATGTTTCGGTTGTCGGTCTGGGCAAACGTATCACTTTATTTTTGAATAAGTTTACTACAATGTTTAACATGTAATTTTTAAACATTGTGCCAAAAATCGTAATGGTTACAGTTACGAAACCCACCCAATCCGAAACCCAAAACATATCAATGAGCCTATATGCTTTCGTGACTGGCACAATGTTTAAAAATGTTTAAAAACTGCATGTTATAAACATTGTGGTAAACTTGTCCGACAGAAAAATAGACGCGTTTGCCCAGACCAACACCCGAAACATTTGACACTGACAGGCTGGGTTAAAGCGCCGTTTCCATATATGACGGTAAAATATTCGTGGGGAACTTGTCAAAAGAAACCCCCTTAAAAATGTTCTTATCATGAAGTTCATTTCATTACTAGCCCAGGAACTATATGCAAATGAAAGGTTGTGCAAATTAAGTAGATTTTACTGTAGAAATGATAATCGCATAATCTGCCATTTTGTCTTTAAACAAGTTATACGAAGGATTTGATGTGTCTTTGGGCAAAAGTCTATGCATCTTGTTGAACCCGTTGTCTGTAATACTGTCTATTGTACAACAAGTTGCATAGCCTGTGAGCTGTTTTAGGTAATCTCCAAGTTCGTCCATGCTTGCACAGGTCGTTGTTTAATGACAGGTTATGAAACAACGCACAGGTCTATAAACTAATTGTAAGGGTGGGTTTACATCTGACATTTATTGCATGATATTTAGGTCAGACAGAAATTCTGGCTAATGTAAACAATAAAAATTATCTATCAGACATACATTTTTACCACAACCACTTGACGATGGCTGAATACATTACGTGTAAAAGCCAAAAACCGAAAACAGAATAGAAAAGAATAAATTTTTAACCGTTTACATTAGCCAAAATTTCTGTCTGACACAAATTATCATTTAATAAATGTCAGATGTAAACCTATAATAAGATCTGGAGCAAGAAAATCTACCTGGCAAGTCCCTAAATATATTTTTTAAAACACTAATGTTCAATGGTTTTTTTCTGCGTATTTACTTTAGGCAAAGATTAATTTGTTGGCACCAAAACAGCCCATTTATGATATTAATTTAAATTTAACTTCCCTCGGAAATAAATAAAGCCCCATATTTATTAACATGTTAGAATTATATAGGTATATTTTTCTTTGCCTTCGTGGGCAAAAATGTACCAAACTTTATTTTATTAAAGTAATAATTTAAAAACAGGGCGTTTAGAACCCTCTTAAAATTAAAAAGTAACTTACCTGTAATATTAATATCACAATTAACAAAATATTTGAACAACGAAAAAATTACCACATAAAAAATATTCATTTTTTGTTAATCACCTATAGTAAACCCAATAATAATTTTTACAGCATGACCGCAGTTTTGCAACTTTGAAATAAAATTAATAAACACGTAAACAATTAAAAATTAAACTATAGTATGTCATCGAATACGATGCAATAATTTTGTCTACGATGCTTTTAAGGATTAAAATTATAATATATATTTTATTTCAGTATTTTTTATTGTGAATCTTTCCTTCTTTGCAGTTCTATATACCACATACAATTTTATTGGCAGGGCCACAAAAAAGTTTGGTTTAATATATTCTTAGTTTTTTGGCATTGTAGGTTTTAAAGTTTTTACAGAAATTTCAATATACATATGTATTTTTTTAACGAACAAAGTATTGTAAAATAAAAAAAATAAAAGCAATTTATACAGTGTGTTTTCAAATTGCGGTAAAGAAAATTAAGGGCATATTCTAAGCGATTTCTATAAACAAATGTTTAAGTCAGAGACAAGAAAAAATACTCATTTTCAGTTTTTTTGCTATTTAATCATTTTATTTTATAAAAGTAATAATATGGTATTATTACTTAATGTTTTAATATAATGTCGCCAAAATTTAAAAAAAATATCCAAAGTAATAGCTGTTTGTGTTGACCCAGCTCTAAATAAAGGTCCTTGTGGTGACCATCATAAGTCCTTGGACAATATTTTAAAACCAATCGGACAAAAAATAGTAATTGATGTAACAAGTGCATAAAGTGATACTTTTTTACGGATGGGGTGTTAAACAGCATGAGCCGTTAGGCGAGTGGGCAATCCTATAAGTAAAAAAGACACGAATGTGTTACATACTATATTTTTTCCACGACCGTAAAAGAAATTCCCAAAATAACAATATACATGTTTTATTAATCTAAACTTATTAATTTTAATTTTTGCAGTACAGCCATTATATTGAAACAATTGAAAATTTTTAAGGGACAATTATTCTCTTTATAACTATGCATTTATTATTTAATTTTAAAAAATTGTATGTACTTACTTTTTGTAGAAATAATACTAAAACAGTATAAATTCCTTTTTAATTTCTTAGTCATCTAAATTTAATATAACTATTAATTTTCAATAATTTTTATTAAATTTATTAACTGTCAAATTCGAAAACTAGTGACACATAAACTAAAAGAAATAATGACGAAATCAAAGTTAACTTGATCGTTTGGTACATTTGATGTCGCGTTTACTGTAACATTGCATAAATTGATAAAATTTATAATTAAGTTTATTGTAGTAGGCGTTGAAACAAAACACCAATTTAAAGTGTGAAAAAATTTTAAAGTGTGAAAAAATTTTAAAGTGTGAAAAATCTTTGAAGTGTTAAAAAAGTTACTTTTTTAACACTTTATGTAGTCTACTAGAATAAAGTACTTTACCGTTATGTTAACGATTAAAAAACAGCATTTTTTTAACGGTAGTAAAAAAATATTTTTTATAAATAGATAATCTTGTGCCTAATTAAAGGTTAAATAAAAACAAAATGGCGGCCCCAAGTTTTTTTCTAGATTTTTATACAAAATCAAAATTTGTAAAAAAATCCTTCCATCTGGCACAAGTGCTTAAAAAGCTGTATAAATTTTAATAAAATCTACCAAGCGGTTTTCAAGTTACAGTGGAGACCAGTTTAAAAACATAGTTTTGAGAAAAACGCATTTAAAGTTTTACACTCGATTTATGTAGCGTAATAAAGTCACGTACAGACTTGGATACAATCGGCGAAGACATCTGTAGGCCAACTGTATCTTGAATGCTACACATCGGTCGGCCAACTTGCTGCAAATGCCGCGGCAACATCGGTCGGCGTTATCATCAAAGGAATCGGCAAGTCGCCTGTTTTAGCTACGTACAGACTTGGATACAATCGGCGAAAACATTTGTTGGCCGACTGTATCTTAACTGTTGCACATTGGTCGGCTGACTTTCTGCAAATGCCGCAGCAACATCGCTCCGCATTTTGATCAAAGGAATCTTCGAGTCGCCTGTTTTCATTTAATATGGAAAACATCGGCAGGTTTGTGCGACCGTGGATACACCGATTTTAAGGCAATTCCCATTCAGACGTGAGTCATATATAAGTTAAAAAGGTAAATTGGCCAGTAAAGCAACAACAAAGCAGGACCGATGCACAGAGCGTTGAAAAATAGGGATTTTAGAACAAAAATCGTATTAGTCTTATTACACTTAAATAGGTCTGTAATTCATAATTAAATAGGGTACAATGCTTTGAATGACAAGATATCGAAGTCGATTAAAATTTTGGGTAAAGAGGTGTCATTTAAACTTCTTTTTGGCATGAAACTAATATATGTCATGTGACCCAGTACCAAGAGGGCACTAGCAACTTTTTTCAAATTGAAAGGGGGTCATATACCACTCGTTTTTGAGATTCTTTGATTCTTTAGTCAACGATACTTTGTTTTTAAAAATCGGTCCAGCCGTTCCGGACTTAGAACCGTTTTAAATTTGACTTATAGTCCATTTCTTATTCTGTGATAGCAGAAAATGTCACTTTCGCCC
Organism: Listronotus bonariensis; assembly: GCA_014170235.1. Taxonomy (NCBI): domain Eukaryota; kingdom Metazoa; phylum Arthropoda; class Insecta; order Coleoptera; family Curculionidae; genus Listronotus; species Listronotus bonariensis. The sequence goes on from JACEGR010002973.1 coordinate 7,839, forward strand.
TAAACAGGTCATAAACAAGCCATAAACCATCGGCGTCACGTTTTTAATACGTAAAATTCACATATTCTGAGAGCTAAAATAGGGTTAAATTATAGCAGATTGAAAATTAAATTTTATGGAATAATTACATTAAAAACCCAATTTTAAGAAAGAAATGTCAAGTAATTAATGATTTAAATAATTTCTAGTATTTATTAAATTGTTATACGGCATTTGTTTTATAGGCATTTACGAATTAACCCGGACGGGGCAAGAAAAATTTGGGTGCTTTAAGACACCTATATACTTACATACTTAATTATCGCTCGTTGTTTAGATCGTATGTATTTACCCATTAGCCGAAATAAAAAAGGTAGCATTTAAACAGGTACATTTGAAAAGGCAATATTGAGTTTTAAGGGGTTTCTCGATTATACATTATTACTTTACTTTTACTTACTTTACATTATCGTTATGGATAATGCCCCCTACCACTCTAGACTAGCAGAAAAATTACCTGCGTCTTCTTGGCGAAAAAGGGAAATTAAAAAATGGCTGAATGAAAAAGAGATACCTCACGAAGATAATATGGTAAAAAAAACTTTTAAAAAAGTAAGATAAGTCAAACATAAATATAAAAGATATGCTATTGATGAGATGGCTATGGAACGTGGTATCATTGTACTTCGCTTACCACCTTATCATTTTGAACTTGAGGGTTAGTGGAGAGGAATAATACCACTTTTAAATTAAAAGATGTAAAGATACTTTTAAAGCAGTCGCTAAAAAATATAACCGAGGAAAGCTGAAGCAAAGCTGTCACTCACGTTATAAAAGAAGAAAACAATATGTGGAAGCTTGACAATTTAATGGAAGACACAATAGAGCCCATTATAATAAATGCCGCAGATCATGAAAATGTATTGTAGTAGTAGTATTGTAAAAACTAAAATAAATTATATACATTTTTTTTATCTAATATACTAATAAATTTAATATTGTATTATTTTAATAATTACTTTATCTGTGGATAGGTACCTTTTAACTACTTATTTCAATGCTTTATTTAAAAATATCGCCAAATAATTACAAAATACAATGGTCAACTCTTATTAAATGCATGAGTATAAACTTATAACATTTTATTTGTGAACGTTGTATTGTAAATTAACATAAAAATGTCAAGAAGTTCCAAAATAGACCTGGGCAAAAAATCAAATATCGAAATTTGTAAAAAATATTTTTCATCTATCATTTTTTCATTTCAATATATTTATTTCAAAAATGTGTTTAAAACTTTTGGACTATGTACAGGTAATTATTAACTTATTATAATACCACTATCTTATATTATTAGGCCCATTATAATATCGTAAAACTTGCCCCCAACATGCTCCGACACTGGAAGGTTTATTTTCTAAAAATATTCAACTAAACCATTGTTAAAATGTTTATGGCCCTATTGTAATTCAGGACGGAGGTAAACGGGGCGCGAAAATATCTCTTTTACCTGCACGCCTGTAAGGTTACGTTTATATCATAGGTAAATGGGGCGCCAGCCCTTCCCGAGAGAAGGTGTGGGTCAGGGCAGGTAAGAATTCCTATAATTGACACTAATAATTTGTATACCACTTAATCAGTTCAGTTCTAATTGTAATAGTTAATAGATGTGCGAAAAGATTTCCGCTCAAGAATAGTGAGAAAATGTCGGTATCAGTAATTAAAAGTGTGAGTGGAAAAGATTTAATAGCCTACAAAAATTTTACATTTTCCAAAGAAAGCAATAAATGTTTCGTAACTAATAAAATTTTTAAAAATAGACCATCATTTTATTTCGATATTTAAAGAAAACATTTGCGCCCCGTTTACCTTTACGATTTTATTGACCCCAAGATCCCTGCGCCCCATTTACCTGTTCAATAAAACTTAAGTGAAGGCCTTGCGCCCCGTTTACCACCGCCAGTAATGCATCATTTACAGAGTGTGTCGAACCAAATACCTAAAAAACTACCTGTTTTTTCTTTTCATTGAAAAGAGTTTAGAGACTTGCCCTGTAATAAAACCTTTTTTGAATTTATAATACCTTCCCCAGGTATCACCGAATAACAAATGGACTTTAAATTGTGTAAAAGCAATGCGGTTTTAATGGCATGGGCTTGTAAGTCTGAAGCGGTCGGACCGATTTAAAAAAAGTGGCGTTAAGTAGAGAATAGAATACCTTTAAAACGAGATTCCCTTTCCATTTGAAAAAAAAGTTGCTAGTGCGAGATACAGTCGTCCGACAATGTTGCACCGATTGTTTCCAAGTCTGTACATGGCTTAATACAAATTATTTAATTACTTTCATCTATTCCTAGGCCATATAGTTATTTAGCCGTTATAGGAGTATCTATTTGATGTTGTCTACGTACCATAAGTTAATCATGACAATAAATACCTGTTCTCGAACGCTTCAAAGCGCCCGAGATTTTTGGTAATTGTCGAATAACACGAAAAATGTTAAAATCGATTTTTTAAAAATCCTGACTACCCCTAGTCTCCTAATGTTCCAATATCTCTTCCACGTTTAATTTTTTAAAGGATCAGTTAAAAAAATTAAATTGAAAATTGATGTCTAATACTATATTCAGAGTGAAATTGACAGATACAAATTTTAAGATGGCAGTTGCGCACCATCTTGGCAAAAAGCTAATTGGAAAGAGAGTCTTGTATATCGTTTTAAAGCTCCTGACAAGTACTTTAAATCCTTAGAATATAAAGTCAATACCTTCATCTACTACAGTACTTTAAAAATTACCTGAAATAGATTAAGTTACTTGTTTTTTAGTAGCAAAACCCCAAAGAAGTTAAAATAATTTATTTAGATATATTTTTGTATGCAAAAATAAATGCATATCTGTTTAAAATTACTTGCCTATGAGGACCATAGAAACAACAGATCAAGATTTAAAAAACAAAGTAAATTACATTTTTTTAATTTGTAAAACTAACTTCCTAAATTGTTAGTATGCAAATGATGATATATATGACTTATATTAAATTTAACCCTGTCGTCGCCAAAACCACCGCATGTTTTAACCCGCTTAAGATGCATAAAAAGTAACGTAATATTCATAAAATAAGCAAACAGTATTTCAGTTTAGGATTTGAATACCAGAATATAGGTATTTGATTATCAGTATTCGAATACCGGTATTCGAATACCAGTACTCGAATACCAGTATTCGAATACCAGAATATTCAAAAACGATATTCAGAATAAAGAATACCGAATGCTGACCAAAAAGTATTCCGTCGAATACCGAATACCAAACACATAAATCTATTTGAATAGTATTCGAATACCGCACAAATGTATTCTGAATAGTATTCAGAGTACCAAGTATTCGAATACTACCCAACTCTGCTCGCCAGGAGCTTTAAAATAATGTGCCAGTTAAGGACGACGCACAGCAGCCATCTTTAAATTTTTATCAGTCAATTTTACTCTAAAATATGGTATTTATGCATCAACATTATTTCCTAGAGTTTTAATTTTTAACTCCATTAAAAAAATAAAATACCGGGGTGACCCAAAAAATGCACTTGTATAAACACGCATTGATCCCAAGATACGGGGTGTTTAACTTGTTTAAAAACATATTTTAATTAATATCGTAAATTATCCCTATTCATTTTGACAAAATTTGGTAGTGTCATTCATAGTACTTGGACAGTTATTTAGCTCTTTTTTAATCTTTGGGTAAACACAAAGGCTAAAAGCCTAAATACTAACGTACCGTGGGTGTCTTAAGCGAGGTAAGAGGGAGTTTGTTGACACGGGATTTAAATACTTGAAGATTTTGGGGAAAAGGAAAGACCTCCGCGGGCAGCAGGTTCCACAATCTAGAAACTCTAGGGATAAAAGAACGAACAAAGTGGGAAGTTCGAGGCCTGTCCAGTTGGACCGTATAGGGATGAATACGCGCGGAGCCACGAGTTTCTCTGTTAGGAACCGTGAGTGAAGGAACTATAGTGGATAATTCTTCAGAGCAGAAGCCATGGAAGTACCTAATAAAAAGCGATAAATCCCCCACAGCCCGACGATAGGCAAGAGAGGGAAGCCTTTTTGTAAGTGAAGGATCATTAATGAGACGAATAGCTCTTTTTTGAATAGAATCAAGAATGCTTAGGCTTGTGGGGGACTCCATGCCCCAGATATGAGAACAATATTCCAAGGGAGGTCGGATTTGGGACACATATAAAGTGTATAAATTAGAAGGGAAATTACTTAATTAAATGTATTAGGTTCAATGGCATCTCGAGTGGCACCTAAACAAATATATATTTATAACAAAAAAGGTCGCCACTGATTTTTGTACAATTCTTTTATAGTGGATTATATTTTATCTTCTAGAAAAAGTAAACAAGATTCAGAAAATAATAAGAGATTTGCCCTATTTAACAAATTTATGAAAATGCCACAATACCGGGGGCGTCCGTGGCGACGCTTGTGAGGGCCAGGGCACTATGGTATAGAAATTTTTAGCCAAAAGTATGAAACTTACCAATCTAATTAAAAAATATAATGCCATATTACAGATAGTTTTTGGCATGTTTGGTTAATTCGGTAGCTTTCTAATCAGTAATCGGATGATTATTATCCCATATGATATACAGGGTACGACAATAAGTATGTTTTTTTTCTAAATGGAACACTCTGTATAATCAATCACCACCAAAAAAATCTTTTAAAAAGCTTTAAAAAATACCACATTTGATATGTCAATCTCAATTAGTTTCAGAAATATGACCATCCGAATCTGAAGAATTTTTAATTATCCTTAGAAGCGTAATAAAGTTACATCTCCCCAACTTTCTTTATTTTTTAACATACAAAATAACACGGTTTTGTTGAGTAAATTCTGTAGAATCCAAATCTTTCATCAGTATACTTTTATCTTTTAAGATATACAGTGTGGGACAAAAAATATTAATTTTTTAATGGAAAACTTTGTAATTTATAAACAAACTTGTATCTGTCCTTACACTCAGAAGTAGCAAAAAGTAGCAAGGCAATTGTTAGTACAAAAACTGATAAGGAAAATGGTAAAAAATGTTTGACAAAAGTAGCGAGACTTTGCATCGGAACACAACAATAGCTTTTATTATTTTAATTATTTTACTCTTTTTGGTATACTAGGTTAATAATTAACTTAGTAAATTAAATGTTGTATATTTATGTTTACATGGGTAAGAATAATATGAATTATTGCAAATTTTTCGACAAAGCTAAAACACTTTTTATTTTATACTTGATTATTTTTAATTAATACCTTTTTAAGTTTCTTATTAACCTAATAGAAGTCGTCAATTCCTTTTATAATTTTGTGCACATGTAGTTTGGAGTATCTACCTTTAAATACACAGCATTACCCATTAAAATTTCAAAAGTTGCTTTTTGGCCAAAATAATGGATTTCTATTCTATAGTGCAGGGGTGGCCCGTTCCCCCTGAAATATCGCCGACCCCCTGAAATACGGTTTAAATATAATGTTAGAACTCTTGCCATTCCATTCTATAAGCATTTTTTGGTTGTCAAAATTTTTTGGATTTTGAAACACATCTTGGCAACTCCTAAAAATTTCTGGCCTCTTCTTGGTAACCCCTATATCAAGAAGCTGGCATCACCACTGAGTGGCCTACTCAAGGACAAAATAGTTTTATTAAGTTGTGCCTAAATAGGTCCCTTAATACTGTAAATAACACGTCCTAATTTTAACAAAATCGGGTAAGGCATGTTTAAGATAATAGGACACCTCCATTTCTGGATCTATCTTTATATGAACATTTATTTACAAATTTGGCTCAGAGACACGTGCTTTAATTTTTTTATTGCAATTAGAAAACTCCCTGTAAGGTTGAAAATATATTGACGCGACGAGGATAGCGACGAGCAAACAGCGCGACTTCGCCTTAAATCAAACGCGTATAATTAAACGCATGCGGGCAGACGCGTTGAATTTAAGCGCGATGTTTTCGCGTCGCTACCCTCGTCGCTCCACTATTAGACCAGTGCCGAAGCCTTTAAAACCGTAAAAAGTGAAAAAAAAATATAATAGGATATAACCCACTGAAGAAGGTAAAAAATATAACAAAATTTATAGAAAAAATAAATTCCAGGCGATCGGTGGTCGGGAAGGGTCAGAAGGAGGAGGGGGTTAAAGGGTAAAATACGGTTTTTCTAGATTTCCGACCAAACTACAAGTTAAATGATAAAAGGTAAATTGCGAAGTTGTAGGCAATGTAAAGATGTACAACTTCTGTATTTAGCTTTTTTACATAACCCAAACAATTTATGTTAAAAAATTTAAAACCAAGTACTTGGTTTTTTATTTTTTACGAAATTTGATGAAAACACCTTTATTTGTCTCAAATATACTGTAATTTTTTGTTTAAAAGTATTTTTTTATAATTTTTTTGACATAATATTAAAAAATACCTTTATTTTTAAACGAAAATTCACGTGTCAAAATATCGGCATTTCCCAAAAAGTCAGAGGCCGTTTTCGTTAAAATCTCCACTTTCTAATAGTGTAAAAAACTATACATTACAATGATAATTGTTTTCATAAAACGCAAAAAATTTGAATCCGATTTTTTTAAATCAATAATAAACTAGGTTCGATAATTTTTAAAACCCAAAAAAATTATAGAAGGAAGAAACCAACTGAAAAATGTAGAGTAAATAACAAAAATGAAAGGAAAAATAAATAACAGGCGATCTAGGGTCGGAAAGTGGAAGGGGGTGAGTTTTTAAGGGTAAAAACGGTTTTTGTCGATTTCCGATAAAATAAATAGTCCTATGAAAATTTATTTTCTGAAAAAACACACCGTGGCAATGTATACTTTTTACACCATCGGAAAGTAGAGATTTTAAAGAACAAAAACCTTACCGACTTTTTTGAAAATGTCGATATTTTGACACATGAATTTTCGATTGAAAATAACGGTGCTTTTTCAATATAAAGTCAAAAAAATTATAAAAATAAACATTTTAAAACCAAACAATTGTGACAAATAAAGGTACGTTTTCACCAAATTTCGTAAAAAAATAATTGATTTTGTAAAAGATAAAAATAAAAACCAAAAACATGTTTTTTTTAAATTTTCAAATAAATTTTAAGGTTATGTATGGCCTTACTTAAATAGTAGAGAAATCTTACACAAAGAAATAAGGCCAGGCACAAATAATACCTGCCCTGTTTTGACATCTTATTTTGTGCAGATTATGCATGGAGCGATAAGGATTCCCTTGATAACTATCTTGCCTGGCTTTTGTTATGCTGTTTTAGGTCATGCCTTATTTTGGTCTGGCAGTATTTTATTTTAACTTGTAAAATTTAAAAAAATTAAAATACTTTAAACCATGCTTATTTAAATGTTTTTTTCTGTTACTGTTACTGTGTAAAACAAAAGCCCTCCCCACAAAATACGAACGAAACCCCACCAACCGCTAATCGCGTTTTATGGCTCTTCAACAAAAATTTCTTTCCATTTTTTATGGTTAATAGTACTCTTAAGATTATGTGCAATAACTCTAAATTTTGAGGCCAGTATAAATAATTTCCAATCCAAATAAGGCAAATTGCAATGATTCTCTAATATCTTAGCTAAATTTATAGATATTTGCATTAATTTTCTCAATATTTACTTCTTTTTAAAGCTTGTTCGTTTCTAAAATGATTAATGAATAATGGATTCGTATGGTGAAAGTTTATCTTGTTTCTTCTTTAAAATGTGAAATAATAGCCTTTTTCTAAACTTAAAAAAATGTCAATCGATAACGTTTTCCAAAAAGACAAATCTAATAAATTATAATTATTCCATCAACAATCACGAATTGGAAAGTGTCAATAATATTAGAGACCTAGGTGTCATACTAGATCACCAGTGGTCTTTCAGACCTCATTTTGAAAAAATAGTGGCTGAGGCAAGTAAAATGTTGGGATTCATAAACAGAACATGTAAGGAGTTTAAAAGCCCAAGTACGTTTTTGACCCTGTATTACTCCTATGTGTGTAGTAAGTTGTCTTTTGCTTCGGTTATATGGAGCCCGCATTACAATGTACACTCTAAAAGAATTGAGTCAATTCAAAATAAATTTATAAAAATGTTGGCTTTTAAACTAAAAAAAACAACCGAAGATGTTAAGAAAGAATTTAAAATTATTTCGTTGGCCCATAAAAGAATTATTTCAGACTTATGTTTAATTTTTAAATTAATTAACCATACTGTAGATTCCCCCTTCCTTCTGTCTTGTCTCCACTTCAAAGTCCCTGGAAGAGATTTGAGGCACTGTGATCAATTTAATATACCTTTCTGTAGGACAGATATTGGACGAAACACACCACTAATAAGAATGCAGTATGAATTTAACTCTTACTGTAAAAATATAAATATCTTTTCAATAACCCTTAATGCATTCAAAAAACATATAAAATCATACTTCTTAAATTTTTAAACTGTTAATAAGCATTACCAACTAAATTTAATATTATTTAATAAATAACATCTCCTAGTTCATATAATAAAAAAAAACCTAGAATAACTGTACAAATTGTAAATGGACTGAACACTACTTTAATTATTTACTTTAATTATTAGTTTAATTTAATTTTATTTTTTGTAAACCTGTTTTAAGAACCACTGTATATAGTGGATACTTTATTGGAATTCTAATTCTGTTGTATCCTGAATTTGTGAATAAATAAATAAATAAATAAATAAAACAGCACACGAAGGCTTGCCTGATGCCTAACGAGAAGTACCAGACCTACGAGTATATGGTATATAGACCCCTAGTCAATAACATGAAAACCGAAAGCGGTAAAATTCTTTAAAATTATAGAATATTCACTATCTCTACTGTTAATTCTTCCATAACAAATTGGGGTGTCACCCTTAATTATTTTTGATTTAGGGCTGCCCAAAGTACGGTCAATAAATGGGATTAAAAGCACATTATATTTCTTTACTTAAAATAAATGAACATGGATAGGCACAAGCCAGTTTTATTTTTTATTGCAATTGTGACCATTTAACAAGTTGAGAAAGTTTAGGTTCTTGGAACAGTTCTAAAGGATATGCCATGTGTCCCCCTAACCGGAAGTACCATCAACTCTGCTTATTTTTTCTCTAAATTAAATATATTTGTAAAAATAATCTTTTATAGCTATAGCTGAGAGTTTTTAGAATGGCGATCATTATTTATTTATTTAAAAATGCCTTAAATATATGATCTATGGTCGCCATCTAAAAAATTAACAATATGTTGTTGTGTCTGTAAGAAAGGCAGCTGTAAAGTCACAGACGATAAAAGATCACAGAGAGGTGAGCGTTAAAAAATACCCGATTTAGGTACACACCTTTTAATTTGGTTATTATGAGTAATTACCTATTACTGTACACTAAAAAAGAATATCTTAAAACAAACGCCTTAGATTAAATTTGAGAGAATTGTGACTTTTATATGTGTTAAAGAAATAGGATCTCAAATAGAGAAAAATATGTTTTTAGCTTTGCGTACTTAATTCAAAAGAAAGCGCTTTTGTAATAAAAATATCCTTTTTAACACGCTTTTATTAACTTGGGTTGTAACTATCTATCTGGCTGCCTATGTAACGGAATCTTTGAGCCTAATTTTAACCAACTTCCAGCTATTCGATTTCTTTGAAACTTTGCACACGTATTAAGGACCCATGACAATGCAATAATCTGCAAACAGTATCCCTTTATCTTTTTTTAATCGCCAGGAAAAAAATTCCATTATATTATAAAAACAACACCTAGGATGCCATCTGTTGGAAAAATTTCAAACTTTGCTATTAAATGAAGAAGAAATTTTTTAGTGGATTGCAAAATGTTGGCAACGGTCCAAACATTGCCTGGATTGCCATCTGTTGGCAAAATTTGAAACTTTGCTACTTAATGAAGAAGAAATTTTTTAGTGAGTTGCAATCTTTTGCAAATTTTAAAATTTGCTACCATTGTCATTTCATAGGGGGCTGGTTATTTTCTTTTTGCTGCTTAATTAAATAGTATGTTCTAATTTACTGTTATATTAAGAATTTTGTGCAATATAACGAACTAAAAAATGAAAAATAATTAATAGTTTAAAAAACTAAAAAACACGCTTTTATATGCAACCGAACTAAAAATTAAAAAATAATTTTTCATTAAAAAAATATTTTCACTTCATAGTAAAAAGCGTGGGGTGCATTTTACTATTTTTTCATAACTTTTCCATCATAGATATTGGCAAATATAATAATTATAACATTTAATATATTAAGCACCCCACGCTTTTACTATGAAGTGAAAATATTTTTTAATGAAAAATTATTTTTTAATTTTTAGTTCGGTTGCATATAAAAGCGTGTTTTTTAGTTTTTTAAACTATTAATTATTTCATTTAGTGATCCCAGTGGATCTACATTAAAGAACTATGTATTCAGGTGTTACAAAATAAAAAAAAAAGTTTTTTGTTTTAAATTTTGTAACACCCGTTTAAGACATTTAGGACATATATTTATATGATTTTTTTCTTTTTCTTTGTTGTAGAATCGATTGATTAAGTTTATAGGTTGAGTTACTGAACACCCTGTATGTAGGAAATTAGATTGAAATTGATGAAAACTTTGATGTCTATTGGTGCCTAAACGGTAAGGTTTATCGACTTTAATAAACAGTACCTTATTTTTTAAGTTTTCAATGGTCTATAAAATGGCGCCCCTAGCTTTGCGATATCTCTCAAATTAAAAAGTTATGATGTAAATAAATTTTAAGTTTTAGGTAAAGTGCCCTCTGGCGGTATTTCAAAAAGTACTTTTGTCTTAAAATTTTAGAATCTTTAAAGCTCGATTTGTGTGCCAAATATCAACTGAATTGGTTAAAAAATAAATACAATATGGCGAAAAAAACAAAATAAAAATTAAACTTTGACGGCTTGTAACTCGAAAACAAATGACATTTTAAAAAAAAATTATAAGAAGCTCTACCCTTATTTTGTCAAGTAGAATTACCCCCTCGGATTTTGTGGTCAATTTTTGAATTACCCTGTATACAGTGTGTCCAAGATAAGGATCCTAAGCATGGGAATCTCAGTACCTATTGGCGATACAGCTTAGGTTAAATTAGGAAAAAGTTGTGTTTTTAAAAGCCTATTTACATGCCGTTTAAAAACTTGACAAATTTTCATGGCCTGCTGAGATAGTTGGAAAAAACGAAAATTTGACTATATCGATTTTATTATTTTCTGTCTCTATTTGAAGAGATATAAAAAAAGTAATAACACTTTTTCATTGGCACTTTTTAGCTACTACATGATGGTATTTTTAGATTTTATACCCGACGTTTCGTTTTCAAGAAACCATAATCAACTTTATTTTTTATATGGCTCGAAAAAAATATATAACCTGTATCTAATCCCATTTTTTATTACAAATTCAACGATGTATCACATGTCATATTTTAATTTTAAGTTAAAAAAAAATTGCTTTTTTTTAAGTTATTTTTAAGTAGGCCTTGCAAACAAATGCTTAAAGTTAATACCTGATACCGTATCTGTAACATAATTTAATATCATTATAAAATAGTATTTGTCGTTATTACCCTGTTTGTAGAGTTGTTGTTTTTAGAGCAATTGTTCTTATTGTTACTGTTGTCTTTATTATTGTTTATTGGTGAATAGTTAATATCTATTGTGTTATTATCGTCGAATATGCCGGGTTGCAATTATAGCCATGAAGAAAAGTTTAACATGCTAACGTGTTAAATTTTGTACCACAAAAATACTGTAAATACAGCGGAAATGTATCTTTATACATATCCAGAAAGAAAACAGCCATGTAATTCCATTTTCTTACAGCTGGCCTGAAATTTAAAAAGCCAGTTTTATCTCGAAAAAAGAACCTTTAGAAGAAACCCAAAATAATGCTTTACAAGCAGTTGTTGAGAACCCTGAGATATCAACTTGGCAAATTAAACAAAATGTAGGAGTGGCCAAAGCCACGACTCAATTTTTTGCGTAAAAATAGATATCACCCCTATAAATTTAAGATTTGCCAAAGACTTAAACCGGAAGATTTCGAACACGCCGATATTTTTGCGAGTGATATACACGCGCGTAAAAAGAAAAATTAAATTTCCCTTCAAAAAAATATGGTCCGACGAAACTATGGTCACTAATCATGGTATCTTCAACCGTCGCAATACGCATTACTAGGCTCAACAAAATCCGCGTGTTAAGAAAATATCGAAACATTAAAAACGTTTTGGGTTTCATATGTGGTGTGGAATTTAAGGAACTAAAATACCAGGTCCATGGATTTACCATAATTCATTAACTGCAGAAATGATACCTTCATTTATTTTTGCAGCACAAAATGTAGCATGTCAAACTTATCTGCATGGCTATAATGGCCATTCTGCATATTCGACCGTAATAATACAATAAGATTTTAGCTATTCAACAATAATAGAGACAACAGTAACAATAAGACCAATTGCTCTAAAAACAACAAATCAACAAACAGGGTAATAACGACAAATACTATTTTATAATGATATTACATTATGTTACAAAAATACGGTAACAGGTATTAACGTCCAAGCATTTGTTTGCAAGGCCTACTTAAACATAATTTAAAAAAAATGCAATTTTTCTTTTAACTAAAAATTAAAATATGACATGTGATACATCGTTGAATTTATAATAAAAAAAGGGATCAGATACAGGGTGTACTTTTTTTTCCAGCCATATAAAAAATAAAGTTGATGATGGTTTCTTGAAAACAAAACGTCGGGTATAAAATCTAAAAATACCATCATGTAGTAGCTTAAAAGTACCAGTGAAAAAGTGTTATTAGTTTTTTTATATCTCTTCAAATAAAGACAGAAAAAAATAAAATCGATATAGTCAAATTTTGGTTTTTGCCAAATATCTCAGCAGGCCATGAAAATTTGTCAAGTTTTTAAACGGCCTGTAAATAAGCTGTAAAAAACACAACTTTTTCCTAATTTAACCTAAGCTGTATCTCCAATAGTTACTGAGATTCCCATGCTTAAGATCCTTATCTTGGACACACTGTAGATAATAATGTCCCTAAAAAGAAATTTAACTTTTCTAGCACATAAAGAAAATGATTTGTCCCTATTACGGAAACAAGTTTTAAAAAATATAAAGAAATATAAGATATTTCTTATTGTTAGTTAACAAATAAAAAACCAAGGACAATTTTAGATAAAATATATATTTTGATATTCTAAATTAAAAGTCACTGAACATAAATATAAGACAGCTTATATTTAACAGTCCTTTGCTCTTTTTACATATTATCAAAAGTTATCCAGATGAAAATATTACTAGATTTTGTTTATAACTATAAAAATGTTAAATATTTCTGGATAACTGTTAATTACACTGCATTAGTGTAGGATATTGTTTCTGGTAATGCAGCTGTGAGCTGTTATTTTGCGGCAGTTTTATGCGCTGCTTTGACTTACCATTAATCACTTCGCTGTATTACAGTAAAAAATATCTTACGTTTACAATGTAATAAATTCACAAATATATCACTAGTTTTTAGAAAACATCAGAACATCCGTATTTAAAATCACAAAATTTATTATTTATAATTGAAAATTTCTATGCAACGAATGGGGATGAGAATAATGTCCTGAATGTATAGACCTGGGTACAGTCCTTTGTGAAAATTGAGAATAGGTGTCATCTTGGCCTGGCGGCATAAGCAACACTGGATGGATATTTAGAGATTTTCGGGAACCTGCTACACTGGCCGAATCACTTACATATGCACTATTCATTTCACCTAAAATAATAATATATTAAAGTGTTTTTCAGAGTTGGGTCGAATACTGAAATCCTGTAATCAAATACCGGCTCTCTTTGAATACCAAGATTTAGTTTTCATGAAAATAACACACAGACACATTTCCGTCTCTCTTGTCGGTTCTCGCTTTTTGAATTTTTGAAACACTGTAATCAAAAACCGATTTTAATATCAGAATTCAAATACAGGACGACCTGAATAATAAAATAACATAAATACAAAAAAGCTGGATTTAAATACCGGGGTTCACATACCAGTAGCCAGTATTCGAATGCTAACAAAATGTATTCAAATACCAATTGCCTAAAAAGTAAAAATAGAACAAAATTGTATAAGTAAATCTTGTAGAAAATTAAATATTACGTCAAAATTTTAAGTTTATTAAGTTAAAAAAGTTTTTGACATTTTTTTACATTACGCCCTTAAAACTAAGAATGAAAATAATATATATTTTTTAAATTGTTTTCTCGTGTTCAGTATTTTTTTACATAAAATTTAAATATTTATAACATATCCTTGTACAATTTTGTTCTATTTGTAAAAATGCTTGTACTTTATTCTAGGTAACTACCATATTTTTAGTTATAACTAAACTGTATATTACCAAGCGGAGTGAAATTTTGTATTTATAAGTTGTTATTACTACACTGTCAAACTGCTTTTTAAAATCTGCATTTAGAATTAAAAATATTTTACTTTTTGCAAGCAAGGTAATTTTAATTTATTGTAAATAGTTTAAAATTAAATTTGTCTACAGAGCTTAGGCTAATTTATTTACCTTTGTATAAACTGGCTGGTGCGTAATGAGGTTCTGGTTGCAAGGTTACATGTCTAGTGGCTAAAATAAATGCTAATGTAGTTAAAATAATGGCATCTAAACAACCTATTGCGGCAAGTAAAAAGGCCCAACGAATGCCGCAGTCGCCAAAATTGTATCTGTCAACTTGAGGACCGCAGATCTTTTGAACATCTTCTTGTGACCATCCGGCCGGATAAATCGCGCATCCTGCAATCATACCTATTCCTAAAATATAAAAAAGAAACTTAATTTATCATTTGTATTATGTGAAAGACCTATTAACAATAAACTTTTTGGTAGGAAATGCCATTTTAAAAACCTGTATTTAAAAAAGGACAAATATATTAGTGTAAAACTTTAAAACCTTGTATCTAAGTTTGAAATAATACACATTAAAATGCAAATGTACAAAAATTATTATCAAATATGAACTAAGGTACCAAAATTAATGCTTTAAAAATAGAATTATGTTGGTTGTCTCAAAAAAAAAAGTCTACCGACATTATTTTTCTCTCTCTCTTTACAGTGTTATTGTCAATTCTAATGTGACAAGAAGAATTTTCTCTCATTAATTACATCAAAAACTTAAATTACGAAATGTGGATATTAAAGAAGACAAAATATATCACTACCTGTAGAAGTTAAATAGGTCATTTCTTTATTTCCACAGCCTACTTACTATAAAAACGTATCCAAGGCAGAAATAATGGCGGGAATTGATTTTCTTTAAAAGTATTCCCTGGTGCCATTAAAGAAAAACACCCTGTCAGTAGCGACTCGTGCGATGGAGAACAGGGAAGGCTAAAGTCATAAAGACTATATACACACAGAAAAAGCCAATAATTTTTTTGAGGCTTCGCACCTATTTAAAGCAAAATACATTTATATTTGCATAGATACAAACAAAAATTGTGTATTGCAGCATTTATGGTTAAATTTATGGGAAGGCTAAGCCTCCCTTTCCTCCTCTGGCGAGCCGACACTGCACCCTTTGATATATCATTGAAAAGAAAATTTTATAGAGAGTACAAATATAGAAAAAGAAAATTGGTAGCTGGTAGGTGGTAGAGGAGCTTTCCTCGCCTGAGGAGGTACCACCCCATTCACCCTTTAAAGGACTTGTAAAGTCTTAACGGACGTTTCGGGTTCTGGGTGTATGAGTCAGTTCTTCCCTCTTTTTCTTTTTTTTTTCCTTTTTACCCCCTAACTATGTACAAATGATGGCGGCACACCCGGAAGTAAAATGTTCCGGAGGTAAAATACCCCTCCATTCGGATCTCCGGACGAGGGGTGAATCCGGGAGGCCTTCATCGAGAAGTTTAATTTCTTTTGCAAATATATGTGGGCTTAACACCAATATAAACTCCGTTCACCATCACCTTCAGTCATCTAAGCCCCACTTACTGTTTCTAACGGAAACTCAAGTTCTAAATCTTCAACCAGCCACCTTCTCTTCCCAGGCTACGAACTTATTTCGTCTTTTCGCCCACATGGTGGCGTATGTGCTTACGTCCATAACGATCTGGCTTGTGCTCGAGTTTCCAATCTTGAATCGGGTAGGCCCGATATCCTTTGGCTCAAACTTTCGCCTTAGGTCTTTAAATAATTTTATCTGCTGTTTGTACCGGTCCCCATCTAATAATTCCTATGTCGAATTCTTTGACTTTCTTTCAACAAAGATCGATAGCATAATTTCTCAGTTTCCATCGGCTAAAGTAATCGTGCTTGGCGACTTCAATGTCCCTAATAAGGATTGGCTGGGCTCTTTAAAAACTGACCCCCAAGGCAGAGCAGCCGAAATCTTCGCAGTCAGTAACTCTCTTATCAACCTTATTATGGAACCCACCTACTTTCCTAGAGTCCCAAATCATAGTTCAAATCCCCTAGATCTCTTTTTTACCACCAACCCCGAACTCTATCAAACATCTGTCTCAACTCCCTAGGTCGCTCAGATCATGGCTTAGTTACTATATCTTACCCTGCACATCCTGAAGTAAATGAATGCATGCCACCACGCACCGTATAGCACTACAACTCAGCCGACTGGGATGGTCTAAGGGACTTCTTTGCCACCTACCCCTGGGATTTCATCTGCTTTTCTTCGCGGTCGTTTTAAAAAAATGTGCTCCAGAACTTGCACCAATCTTAACTCGGCTCTTTCGAATTTCTTACGACACAGGTATCTTTCCGGAGAGCTGGAAAGCTGCACGTGTTCAACATATTCCCAAGAAAGGATCTAAATCTCTTCTATCTAACTATAGACCAATTTCAATTCTCTCAGGTCTTTGTAAAGTAATGGAAAAATTCATTAATTCACAAATTCTTAAGTATTTAGAAAAACACAAAATTTTGCACGACAGGCAGTATGGATTTCGCCACAAAAGATCTACAGCATATCTTATTTCCTTCGTATCACACTGCTGGAATAAGTCTCTTGAGTTTCTAGGTGAGTCCCAGATCTTTGCTCTTGATATATCCAAAGCTTTTGACCAGGTCTGGCATGCCGCACTTCTTAATAAACTTCCCACCTATGGTCTTTCAACTAAACTCTGTATTTGTCTGTCTAGTTACCTATCTGATCGACGTATATCAGTTATTGTGGACGGCCATTCTTCAAGCTTTCACCAAGTTAATGCTGGAGTGCCCCAGGGCTCAGTTCTGGCACCAACATTATTTCTTCTTCACATCAACGACCTTCTCTCGTCCACAACTAATTCCATTCATAGTTTCGCTGACGATAGTACCCTTCACGCCAGTTTTCAGGTTCCTAAACCCATCACTATTCCTGATTTGGAAAACAAGCGCAGAGCGATGCGGATATCTTTTTCGCAGGATAATTTAATACTGGATTGGGGCGCCAAAAATCTCGTCCACTTTAATGCATCCAAAACACAATCATGTTCCTTGTCGCAAAAAGAGTCACCAAATACACATCCTCTACTTATAAGCGGCAAGCCACCTTCAATCTTGTGTGCGTCACATTTGAAAGTAACCTTAACTGGCATAAACACATTGTATCTATAGCCACGGCAGCTTCAAAAAGCTTAAATTTCTCTTTCGAGCCAAATAGTATTTTTCCCCTTCTAATTTATACACTTTATATGTGTCCCAAATCCGACCTCCCTTGGGTATTGTTCTTATATCTGGGGCATGGCTTCCCCCACAACCCTAAGCATTCTGGATTATATTCAAAGAAGAGCTATTCGTCTCATTAATGATCCTTCACTTACAGAAAGGCTTCCCTCTCTTGCCCATCGTCGGGCTGTGGGGAATCTATCGCTTTTATGGGTACTTCCATGGCTTCTGCTCTTAAGAATTGTCCAGTATAGTTACTCCACTCACGGTTCCCAACAGAGAAACTCGTGGTTCCGCGCGTATGCATCCCTATACGGTCCAACTGGACAGGCCCCGAACTTCGCACTTTGTTCGTTCTTTTATCCCTAGAGTTCCTATAATGTGGAACCTGCTGCCCGCGGAGGTCTTTCCTTCCCCCTAATCTTCAAGTATTTAAGTCTCTTGTCAATAAACTCCCTCTTACCTCGCTTAAGACACCCACGGTACGTTAGTATTTAGGCTTTTAGCCTTCGTGGTTTGTTCAAAGATAAAAAAAAGGCACTTGTATTTAAAATAAGAAAGTAAATGGTACTTAAACCGGAAGTGATTTTAAGGTTGGATTGTGTCAAAAAATGTTAATTTATGCTAAAATACAGGGTGTTTCGGGAGGAAAGGGAAATATTTTGAGAACATGTTTAGAAGGCCAAAATAGGAGAATTTAACCCATATGTGTTAATCCGATTCCTAACCGTCTCTGAAATAATCGGTTCTAAAGTTGTTTTTATAAAGTTTTGAAGTAATTAGGAAGTGTTGTATTTCTCCAGTATTTTATTAGTTGTCAATGCCTAATTTAATTGACTGATAGTTTTGACAAGCTGGGTTGTTAGTTTGATTGATTCTGGGCGTTTTGAACCGAAAAGAGAAATGGTTCCATAAGTAATGCCTCACACATTCAATCAGGGGAGTATGCTGCAGCTTGTATTAAAGTTGGTGGGAGTATTTTCCAAAACTAACCAGAACTAGTGGAATTTTCCTGTTTTAGTAGTATAGTTTATGTTGATTTTAAATTAAAAAATAGTTACAAAAAACTTTAGAAATAATTATTTCAGAGACGGTTAAGAATCGGAATAAAACATATAAGTTAATTTCTCATATTTTGACCTTCTGAACGTGTTCCCAAAATATTTCCCTTTCCTCCTAAAACACCCTGTATTACTGTAAAATTTTTATAGGACTTTTCTAAAACATAAAAGGGGAAGTCTTGTGTCACCCGATATTATGGTATCCCAGGTTTTTTAGCCAGGTTTAACACTTTTAGTACCAATAGATTTCTACCGGCGAAACATAACCAATTATTACTTAATATCACCTAACTGCCTCCCTGTGCAATCTTAACATACACAGCATTCAAATTTATTGTTTTAATTAATATTTATGCAACATAGTCATTTTAGCATTACAATTTATTCATTAGTCTTCGCTATTACACAATCTTAATCTTTTATTTTAAGTTATTATGTTATTAATAAAACAAAAACACATTTTTTTTTTGTTTTAGGTAAATATTTTTAGGTTTATTAGTGTTTCAATGTTTCAATGCACACACATCCGAATTTACGATATGTTTAAAAAAAAATTAGGATAGTCTTAAATCGGTTTTAAATAATTTTTAAAAAATGTACCAAATTGAAGCTCTTTATTTTAAAATTAACCCGAGTCCCACTACAACCAAAGTTTTAAATGGGATTAACATGTAAAAGGTTCTGTTATTTCTTTGGAATTTTTTAGGTGTTGCAAGTTATGTGACCACCATTAGAACGCCGTTCTCACGAGATTTCCGATAAACACAATCAGCATAACGAACTTATAAATAAGACCTATTTTGCTTTGTTAACGTTAGATTTTTCCTTTATTCTGTATTTTTAATAAAATAAAGTTTTTTTAAAAAGTACTTTGTGCGGACTGAATATTTAACTTGCACTAATAAACGGATCATATCGATTTATAATAATTCTTGCTTGATGTCAAAATAATCAAATAACAAAAAAAAGTAAAATCGCGTCAATGAAGCATTTTTCAAAAGCCCTCAGAGACAGTTCCGATTTAAATAAAATTTTATTTAAACTTTTTGTTTTTTGTGTTATTTAAAATCAGAAAGCTCTTGAAGGGAGAAATGTCGATACATGCAATACATGTCATGATTACAAATTTCATGAGACGATTTGAATAAACAAAATTGCATATTTAGCATAAATATTTATATCAAAAAATTTTTTATACACTTTTCGATATTAGCAAAAATACAGGTATTTTACTGTTAAGCAAAAATTATTATTAATTTTTTGTCAAAACTTGTAGATGACTAATACAATTTAAAATATGTAGTTTGCTTTTAAAGCCGCGTCCACATTAGTAAATAAATGTGTTGTAGGTATGTTGAATCTAGAATTCGGCGCAAATTTCACGTTCTACCCACGTTCAATTTTACGTTGTGTGTCATGCGTTCGTGCTTAAAACGTGTGTGATCGTATGCGTTGCATACTATTTTGTTATTCTGGATTTGTTTATATTTTTTCGCCAAGTATTTTATATTTTGTAAAAGATAAATTTAAATAAAGAGGATGTTCTTCTTCTAAAACAAGAATATTAAAAACAAAGACTTTTATGGGATCCAAGCGATAAGTGGCATTTTCATAGAAACAAAAAGAATAATGCTTGGGACGAAATCGCAAAATGTGTTATACGTATTATTTCGAATAAAAAGTCAGTTTTTATTAAAGTTTTCGCCTTACAGATGTTGTTTTTGAAAGATAATAAATTTTAAAAAATAAAAATTCAGTTTTACTACCACATTACCTTTACATAATCTTTTAGAACGTCAATTAAAGCACTGCATACTTCTGGAACTATCAATGATATGCTTTGTTTGTATATTTTAAAAGATATTGAAGGCTTGTATATGAATCTCCAATAGCCATAAAACGTAATGTGACAGCTAACCTTTCCTTCACGGATATGGCTTCTCTAAGCTTGCTGTCCTTTTTGATAATTTTTGGTCCAATCTTATTTATTAAAATCTCAAAGTCATTTGTAGACATACGAAAAAAATTTTTTAAATGCCCAGTACTTTCATCCAAGGATAGTTGATATAATAACTTTACGCCATCAAATTGTTTTTTATTTTGATACAAATGTTTAATCCAATATCGTCTTTTTTTTCTATTTTTCTCCTCCATTTTTTTTTTTTTTTTTTTTGATAAGATTTTGCACGACTATAAAAGTAGCGCATTTTCTTTTTATCATTAACAATACATCAGACATAGTCACAGAATGGTGGGTTTAGAACAAATTAGAAAGATGGATATCAGTTAACTTCTATAATTTCTAAACAGCAAGTCATAATAACAACATTTGTCAAAATCATTGCGTTAACGTAAATACGTCCACACTAAAACAATATTGCGGCGCAAATCTCTTTGATGTTGAAAAAACCGACAACCGACGGATCGCGTGCGTTGAATGTCGCGAAAATTTTTGCGTGTGTTTCTATGCGGCGAACTCGTCCACACTTGCAAAAATTTTAAACGCACATACAAATTTGTGCCGCATGGCGCACACAACGTAAATTTTTACTAGTGTGGACGCGGCTTAAGGTTTTGGACCATGCGAAACTTTTTATAGGGAACAACTTTTTTCTTAAAATTAATAATTTTTATATTAGTACAGAAAATGAAACTCTAAAAAAGTTAAAACCTGGCAATTTTTGGTCCATTGACTTAAAATTTTAACAGAAGGTAGGAAATAGCTCAAGGATTAACCCTATATCGAACTGAAGGGAGCCAAAACCCTGGGGGTGGATGCCACCCCCAGGGTGTACATTTTTTAAATTACATTTTAAGCACAGAAATCAATTACAAAAATGATTTTTAGCAAAAAATGTTTTATACATTCTACACACTAATATTTTTGCGATTATTGCGATTAAAAGTAACAATTTTTCGACAAAAAAATCGACGGTTTAAGGGGTTTTTCGCGAATCACTCGAAAAGTATACATTTAACCAAAAAAACGGTACAAAGCAAAATTGTAAGTGTTAAAAAGACAAATAAAATTATTTTATTATAACCACGACCAATATAAACTTAGATACGTTAATTGTTAGTTTTTTTCGTCAAATACAAAATTTAATAGATTTAAAGTCAAATAACGCGAAAATGCTACATTTTTCTAGAAAAAATTATTAAACCTTTTTTAAAGTACGTAATCAGACTTTTCTTTAAAAATAAAAGAAGTTTTTAGCGTAAAAATTAAGTAAGTTATGATAAAAATAACGTAAGTAACTAATTTTTATACAAAAAAATAAAACAGCCCCCTAATTAAAGCTGACATTTATTCTTTTACAATTCTCTTAATACATCTATTAGTAATACGTCCAAGAAGTTTTACCAATTTAAAATGCCTAATTTCAAAAATAATATGTAGATTTTTATGCTCCGAAGTGGTCTATTCGAATTTTTGGAAAAAAATATATTGGTTTTTTAACGTATTTCCATTATTTTTAAAGATAGTAATTTTTTAAAGTGTCATTTGATAGTTTTTTTTTAAGAGCCACAAGGTTCTGTAAATAAAATTCCTTAAGATCCCCTGGTTTTTAAATAAGGTTAGTTGAAAGGGCTCAAAAAGGGTAGTGCACGTTCGTAAATAGGGGTTTTAGAGGGTTACATTTCGTCAAAAATTCACTGTACAGAAAACCTATGCACACAAAAATTTTAGTCATTAAACAACCTGCATTTTAAAACTTATTTATTGTTTCTTCTCTCCATAATCGTTTCTCACTTTAAGCTTAAATTTTTCTGAAATTAAGCATTTAAAATTGACCACACTTCTTGGACGTATTAATAATACCTGTATAAAGAAAACTGCAAAAGAGTAAAAGTCAATTTTAATTAGGGGGTACTTAGGGGCTTGTCTTAATACATTTTTTCGTGAAAAAATTAATACTAACCTTATTTTTATCATAACTCGCTTAATTTTTATGCTAAAAACTTCTTTTTAAGGAAGAAAGTCCTTATTAGGTACTTCAAAAAATATTTTATAAATTTTCTTTTAAATATGCAGCATTTTCCCCGTAATTTTAATTTAAATCTATCACATTTTACATTTAAGGAAAAATGCTAACCATTAACACGCCGCGCCGTATCTTTGTATTAGTCCTATAAAAATGAAATAAAACAATTTTGTTATTATTTTTAAAACCTACGATTTTGCTTTCTACAGTTTTGTTTTTTAATAAAATGCATTAGTTTTGAGTTAATCGCGAAAACCTCATTAAAACCGTTGATTTTTTTGTCAAAAAATTTGTACTTTCAACTTAAAAAGTATTAGTTTAAAAAAATGTTTGCTTATAATCATTTTTCCGTTGTTAAAATGTAATAAAAAATGTCCACCCCTAGGGGGTGGGGGTGGCAACAACCCCCAGGGTTTTGGCGCCCTTCGGTCCGATATAGGTTTTGTACCTTGGGCTATTTCTTATCTTCTGTTAAAATTTTAAGTCGATTCATGCAGGACCAAAAAATTGCCATGGGAAAAGCTATTTTTCCTGTACTATATGGCGCCAACGTAGACAGATCAGTGACGTAGACACACTGTATATTATTTAAGAAACACAAATAATTTTTTTATTTCTCATTGTAAATAACATTAAAAAAAATTAAGAAAATTTTATGAAAGTGGGAGCTGTCTCAGGAGTTTCGAAAAAATGCTTCATGGACGCGACTTTATGTTTTTTTGTTATTTAATGATTTTGACATCGAATAACTTTTGAACCAATTAAGTAAGCAAAAAATCATAAAATACCTCTTTTGTTAAATTTGCAACAAGAATTATCATGTGTCGATGTACCTTGTTCATTAAGGCATAACCAAAAAATTACAAAATAATAACAGAAGTTTTTCCATGTAAATCACATTTAAAACTTTTGCCGTGGAGAGGGCCAGGTCAATCTTAAAGATAAGAGCTGCGATTTGGCACATACCTTGTACCCAGTTAAGTACCTCCACCAAATATGAGCCTCGTATACAGGGCCGATGATAAAAAACAAAAATATATGCATCAGAAATTGTCGAGCGCGTCAGATTACGATAGGGTAACTTAATTACATGCCAAATAGTGTATATTCCACTAATCTGACAATTTGAGGGTGGCGTAAAGGAAACAGAGGGCTACAAAGAAAATCGTTAGATTAACATTTTCAAGCATGGATATTTTTTTATTTTGAATAAAATAATTTGGGGATTACGAAAAATATATAATACGATACAACCCGAACGATTTCCACAAGCCGAAATAGTAATAGTATATTTTTGACATATTTAAAAGTCTATAGCCACTTTCCCCACCGACGAAAAGGTATACATTATATAACATTTTTTTATGACGCTCGAGTAAATCCCCATTTAGCATCGTGGGTTCTCCTACTATATTGCAACTCCTAACAAAACTCCTTATTAAAAAATAAATGGCAACTGTTTGTAAAATCCATGGCCTCTGCAGTCATAGCTACCTAGGGAAAAAATCAGTTTTTACGCTTTTGACATAAAATTAAAATATTTACACGTTATCTGAAAAATACGGCCTAAATGTACTGAGAAACAAAATATCGGCTATAAGAGAAACAAAAGTTAATGATGGTTGTCCTAATAAATATTTTTACAAATTCTTAAAATTATTTAAGATAAAAATTAAGTACCTACACAATTTTTTGACAATGAAAAAAGTCCTTTTAATTAAAATTATGCAAGCCGCCAAAATTGTTTAAAATTACTTTTAAATAATTTTTATAGCAACTTGTTTTTTAGCAGTATCTCTATTCATTATTATTATTTAATTTAATTTAGCGAAATTTTACGTTCAGTTGCTAGCAGCCAACCGTGATGTCAAAAAATATGTTAATAGTTCTTTACAGTCAATAAAAATACTTTTACTCTTCACAAAATGTTTCACCAATTTAGGCGTTAAATTTGTGGTAGACAAGTTACATCACTTTTTATGACTTACCTAATATTTTAATATCATTACAAAATATTTTTATTAGAAAAAAATTAAAAATAAAATAAAATGTGTATTTATTTTACATTTAAATTCAATTAACTCTTATTTACTGATCAAGTTAAATAAATAGATGACACATAAGGAACCTTTAAAACAGGACGGTTAAAAAATAAATTATTATTTGAAAAGTCTTTTACCCACCAGAAACGAGTTGCATCCATGCACACACATAAAATACTGTCGTTGAGTGGCAGAAAAAAATAATAACATGGCACAAATCGCCAAAATATTAGCTACTACTCCTAAACCAACTAATGCAGTGGAAGCTTGAAATGCTCTATTAGGCATGCTCATAATGGCATCCAACCTACAATAAAAAATAAAAAAATTATGAATTCAGTGATACAGCCGTTTTTAAAATTACCTAATTTTTAACATATTCCAATCCATTATTAAAATTGTTATTAATATACTGGGTACAAGAATGTTGTTAAACAAATTAATAGCAGATTCTACTAATAAAAAGATAAAAAAGTTTTTATAAACATGGAACCAGAAATGTATTGTTTTCCAGATATTTTTTTCCAGATAAACAATTGGTTTTTTATAAATATCCCAAATCTTTCTTATTCAATTTTAATAAAATTCAACAGTATTTTTGTAGCACTAAAAGGCTAATTTAGCCTTAGCTTGATTTATTTATTTAGTCCAGTGGCGTCCCAAGCGGTACTTAAAGGAATTTTTTAACAAAAAAATAATATTATCCTTATATACTGGGTGTGTCCCACCGGGAACTGCTGAGATCGATTTCTCGAAAAGTACTCTTAAAAGTTTTTGAAAATTTGGTAACATTATAAAATCAGTGGGGGACATACAACTTAAATATTTTGACAGTTTTACCGCTTCCGGTTATACCGGAAGTTTATGCCAACTTCGTTATTATGAATGGAACACCCTATATATTATTAATTTTTTAGTGCGTGAAATTTTAAACATAATTTATTTATAATGTTCTATGCTTACGTCAAAGAGTTTTTGACTTATTTTAAATTTTATGTCAACAATGACGTTTTCAAGTCATTACTTTACTTTATCTAAACAAAAGTTGGGGTTGGGTTCCTTGTAGAGAGAGAACTACTTTAGTAGACTGTATTTGTAATTTCACAATTAATAAATATAGAGTGGTCAAAAAGTATAACGACAAAAACCTTTAAAATTAATTTTTAAATGAAAACCCCTATCTTTTATTACCTTAAGCAATAAAAATAAGGGTAACTTTGTGTAGGGATGTGTATTCCAAAATTTATAGTTTTTAAAATATTAAAGATTTAATGTTTATCTATTCTAAAAATGCATTAAAGTACAGGTAGATAAGGTGTAGTTGGCTATTACGCCGCATTTCGTTTTCAAGGCCAACTAGAAGCCAAACTAAGCAGTACTTGAAAGCATTGTTGGAAAAGATAAATATTAAATTGTTAATATTTCAAAAATTGTACCATTTTGAAATAGACATCCTTATACTAACTCATTCTTATTTTGATGCTAAATAGCATAAGGTTAAAAAAATATGGAAAATCCTATTTAAAAAAGCCAGTGTTTTAAGTATAATTTTATAGTTTGTACAAATTCTCTAAATTCAATTTATAAAATCTTTCTAATTTTATATCCTATGACATGGGGAAAATTTTAAAAGACCTAATTTGGGAAAATTTGGTAGTTTAAATGTTAATAGTATTTTATATACAGAGTCAGCAAGTAAATTATACATATAGGCAATGCGTGGAAGAGAGACAATCTAACGCAAATACCAGCATGTAAACATGGGCGACTAATAGTGCTTGTTTTGTTATTGAATTACTGGCCGATATCCTATAAACTATTGCTTATACAGTATATTATATGGTCTATAAGAACATTTCTTGTTTGCAATTCTATAAAGGTTCTTTACATGCGGCGTGCTTGTATTTGAATGATATCTATAGTAATGTTTGTTTTAAAGGTCTGTTTTATTATTTAATTAACGCAAAAATTAATTCTTTATGACGAGTTGTTCATTGTCTAAAACCTAAAATGCCATCATTAGATATTATTTTTTTAGGGGTATACGAGGAATGTCTAAACATACACTAGTGGGAAAAATTAGAAGATACAAAAATTCAAATTTTATTCGTTTTTAAGTGGCTGTATTTCACTTTGAACTGCTCGTATTGAAACTATTAAAAAAACATTTTTAAAAATTTGATAAAATAAAACAAAAAAACGCCCATATAGATTAAATTGAAACTATGTGGGATTCTGTGGGCATATTGAACTATAAAAGGCACAATTACCATTCTAGTTTTCTAGATGTTTCCAATTAAGCCCCTGATTATACCAATAGAGCTCTTTTTTCTTGTTTTTTAAATTAATGCATTTTTTTTTAACCGTAGGTAATTTTTGTGGGAGATTTATTAAAAATTGCAAAACCCTCCTTGTTTTTCTTTTGCTGAGTTTGAGAGTTGCTGAGATATTAATGGTTCAAAATAAAAAGGTCCTTTTCCATTCAAAGTTCGATATCTCAGGGAAAAGTGCTGTATCGAACTTAAAACAAATTAAAACTAAATAAACAAGTTGATCTATGGTCGCTGTTGTTTGTACTTTTCAAGAGGAGTATTTTAAAGCAAACTGTAATCATTGGTTTGGCTGTACCGCGGACGCTTGCCTCTTATTTTAATGAATGTGTGGTGTAATATTAGGATATGCAAGTTTGTCATAACATAAATAAGGTCCGCCTCTGTCTAACAATGGGTATAACTCATTTTTGCCAAATATCGAGATAGGCCTCTTCGTAATAACAGCGACGATAATATAATGCTTAAGATGTTTTTTTTCAAGTTCGTAGACTAAAAACAAAAAAAACCGTAATTTTCTTTTTCGGTATTTATTAGGATACTGCAGTATAGGTTGCTTAAAAAATATTTTTATTGTAAGATCTCAAGACAAGAAACTGCAAGCTTTAAAATGCTTCTTTTAAAATTCCAATATGACCATTATTAGGCAAATTACATCCACTTAAAGAACCTAAAAAATTGATGTTTTTCCACTTATTAATATAATAATTAAAAAATAAAACTTTGCTTGAGAGAAAACTATCTTTATTTTTACAATGTCGAATATTTTCATGAAGAAAAGTTGTTTAGGAGCAAAAATAAATTTTAAATATGCAAACTTGTTTGTAAAAAAATCTGAAATAACTTGACTTGACTTTTTGCTGTTTGGGCAGTTTTTAAGCTTTCTTTACCTATATTTGAAGACAAATATGAACTAAAGAACAAAATTAAATATTCCGCATTTTCCCTAAAAATAAAAATAAAGTTTTCCTTATACTTGAATAGGTTTGAATATTTAAAAGTTCTAATTAATTCAAAAAATGTTTTTTAATCTGTTTGACACTCCACGAAGGCTTTATGCCTAAGTACCAGAGTACCGTGGGTGTCGGGTTATTAGATGTTTAACCCCTTTTCCACGCTGTTCCGTCAACGTTATCCAAGCACTGAAACATGCAATTTTTGCATTTCACAGCACCTTTTTAGGCAACGCGGTAGTGCCACTACGGACGTTATTTTTCTAAATAACTACTACCTGAGGTAGGCAGAATACTACAAAGTGGTTTGCCAAGCCACCTGTGAGGTGACGAGCGATTAAAAATGCCAATGTCCGGTTCCGAGATTCGAACCAGGATCGCTGCGGTGAGAAGCTGGTACATTACCGCTGCACTACGCTGGCCACAATATATGGTATTAAAGTATAAAAACTTTTTATTTATTTAGTAACTAACATTGAGTAGTTGAGCACTTAAATATGTTATTACCCGAACTCTTTTTTTATTTTGATTTTTTTAGTAGGTTTTATTAATAGTTTTGTGGAAGTCACTTTAAATTTTTTTGTTTAATTTTTTGCTCTTTACTTTGGTTTTATTACTATCAAATCGGTAAACATACAGTAAAAACACTCCTAGTACCTCCTTTAGTTCGGTGAAAAGGGTAAATTTTACCCCAAGGTTGTCGATTCTGAATGCGCTGCTGTTCTTTTCTTTTTTAACCGACTTCATTCTTTATTTTCTTAGCATATACCTATCTAGAGACAGCTTATACTAACCAAAGAGAAAAAAAGTCAAGTACCTTTCTCTCTCGCGATCCCGACTTATTTTTTTTATAGGACCACCGCGGAAGTGTCCTTTTTCAAATAATAAAAATTAAAATCGTTCCACAAACGCCGCGCCGGAGCAACCGCGTAACATACACAAAAAAACATACATATACAGGCAAATTGAGAACATTTTCTTTTTTAAAATTGATTAAAAATGGCGGTAGTTTTCTCTTAAGCAAAAATTATATTTTATGAGATATACGATATATATGAGTATACCACTGAAAAAGTAATATCCAAAGATTGCATTTGCGGATTGCAAGCTCTTAATGAAAAATATTTTTGTTTTTGAAAAATTTGTAATAAAAAGGTTTTCAATATGGTGCAAAATTAAGTAGACACAGTCTATAATTAAACTAAAAGAAGAATACATTTTTGTCACCCTGTTTTACCAAGAATAGGGTAGCGCGGGGCTAGTTGAGCATAGAGGTAAGTTGGGCAATCCAAATATATCAGAAACTATCCACCGTACGCAAACGCATCAAATAGCGTAAAGAAGGGGTTGCGCAAGAGGAACACATCGCGCGACCGCCAGTGGTGACGCGGCGATCGAGAAAAGTACCTCCACGTATTGTTTATTTTGTGATTAAAAAGTATAATAATTTTCAGACAGAATATTTCGTCTGTAATAGTTAAATAATATATTTTTTCAATCAGGTAAGTGTTAATCTTTAGTAAATTTATTGCAGTTTTGATTTTTATAAAGATGCTGAATATAATTCTATCCGTTTTTTAATAAATTCACTTTTGCTTTAAAATTTCAGGTTGGGGTTAGTTGAGCTACAGTTGTACACCTAACCCCACGATTATAACAGAAGTATAAAATGATTTTTTTATTTTTTTAGGATACGGACTTTTCGACTACTAGAGGTTCCTATACTACTCAAGACTTATATGAGGCTGCATCCCGTACAAGCAACAAAAAAAACGAGCTGACCTATCTAATTCATAAATTTTCTCCGGAAATAGTTCGACCATATCCAAAGGCTGGTCCAAGAAAAGGAGCCAAATCACTGACAAATAATATCTATTTAATATATTTTTTAAAATTATATCAGCAATATTGATAGTTGCATATGTCTGTCTGTCTGTTTATTAATAGAAAGTGTAATCTTTGATTAATGCTATAATAAAGTTAACTTGGAGTTGATGTTTTGTTGATTTGATTTTTGGTTTTTTAACCAAATAAAAAATTACTTTGTTTTTTTTTAAATGAAGATTTAGACTCCTAAATGTCTTAAATGTTTTTTTTATGATTTGTATACGCTATGTTAATAACAATTATACAAATATTCAAGTTTAAATTCAGTAGTTAGGCTAAGATAGATACGTTGCAGTTTTATTGATGAGATTTGTTGTTTTGTGACTATAGGATTATAAATATAAAAAGCAAATTATCAAAATGTATTTCTATTGTAAACCTACCTAACATTAAACCTATAATTTGGCTGTACTTTCTAAGTGCTCCACTAGCCCCATACCCTTGCTCAACTTACCTCACCTATGGGGTACGTTGAGCATACCTGACTATCTACATTAAAATAGATGTTGCTCCTTAACTTAGCTTACTAAAAAGAAGTTACTATGGACACTATTGCTAAGGGATAAATTGCCAATCCATCAGTATGCGTCATAGGCCATTAAGACATATTGTTGAGGAGCTATAACCGATCAAGTGAAAAATTGCTCAACTAGCCCCGCCCTACCCTATCCACTTTTGGACGAAGGTAAGTTGGGTTAGATCGTAATAATTTAGCCTTAGAGATTTGTTAAATTATTTTTTCCTCACCTTTAGGAGACACCCTGTATATTCAGATAATGTGGCTAATCCAATTATGTAAGAATATATCGGTTGTTTCATTAAAAAAAATAGTTTATAAATAATTGAAAAAAAAATATACTCAAAATAATGTAACAATCCTTCGTCACTTTTTTAATACTTGTTAGCAAAAAGGGCCATAAATTTTTGTTCATCGCATTGCAACATTCTACTAACAGAAAAGATATACTCCACAACATACAAAATCTGGATACCCTGTACTCACACTTACTTAAAACGAATGACAATGCAATGTAAAAAAAAAATAAACAATTAAAATTAAA
Organism: Listronotus bonariensis; assembly: GCA_014170235.1. Classification (NCBI taxonomy): domain Eukaryota; kingdom Metazoa; phylum Arthropoda; class Insecta; order Coleoptera; family Curculionidae; genus Listronotus; species Listronotus bonariensis. The sequence continues at coordinate 38,903 of JACEGR010002973.1, forward strand.
GTAAACAAAGTTTGTTATAATAGTTACGAGACTTGGCTCAAAAAATTAATTAATTTAATTTTGTTTTAAATTTGTTAATTAAAGTACCTAATAGATGGCCAAGAGTATATTTTCTTTTATTTTCACATGTTATTAAAAATATACAGTGTGCCCCAGGATAGGTGTTATAAGAGGACAAATGGACCAAAAATGTTTAAATTTAAAGCGAAATTTTGGGAAAACCTAATAAATACAAAATTTTACTCCCATTAGTATTATACAGGGCAAATTATAACTAAAAATATAAAAAATGCTCAAGAACTAACTACTTTTATTTTTTTAATGCAACAAAATTGTAAGAGTAAATAAATATTGTAGATAATTGAATTTTATGTGAAAATTTGTTAAAGTTAAAGTTAAAAAAGTTAAAGGATAAGAGTAAAAAAATTGTAATTGTCCATTTTTTGCATTACGTATTATAGCTTAAATAATGAGCAAGAGGGAGCAAAATTTAAAAGATTTTTTTTAATTCGATGTCTTAAGACAATTATTTTAGAAACTGTTAATGCATAATGTAAAAAATTGACAAAAATATATTTTTTTTCAGTTTAATTCTTTAACTTAAAAATTTTACCTAAAATTTATTCCTCTACAACATTAATTTAAAAAATGTTTGTCTCATTCTTACAGGGTGGTAAGAATATATTTCGATTTTAGTTTTTAAAAAATAGTTTTGTTAATAATTGGTCTATTATTACAATTTTTCGCTAAAGGGAGTTTTGGGAGGAGCCAACTAATAATCTGTTCCTAATTTTATTGTAAACTCTAGGGGACACCACCTGCGGTATCTTGCACAAAATAAAAACAAAGTAACTTTATTGAGCCATCTTGTATGTAACTTTTAGACACCTTTATACCTTTTTTATGTAAAATATGTTTTACATAAAAAAGGTATACCTGGTAGATCTTGATTAAGGCAGCCGTTTTTAAGATAACTGATAGCAGATTCCAATTTCTTACTTTTTAAAACATCCTTTAACTAAATATTGTGACAATACACCAACTATTAACAAAATTATTTATAAAAACCAAAACCAGAAAAAAAATGAACACCCTCTATCTCCGAAATCATGTACTTTTGGACTAAGTTGAGTTAGATGGTCATATTTTAGCCTCAGGTATTTGTGGTAGCTTTTTTCGCACCTTTTAGAGACACCTTGTATATGTTATTATACATACTATATCCATGACAATATTAGATATTAATTTACAATTTAAATATTCATTAAAAGTATGTTGATATGGGTATACCTAATACAATAATATGATTTGTAGGTTATACCAAAAGCTATATTAAGTTCTTTATTTTATATAACTCTGAAAACAAAATCCCCACATGATTAAAAAAAAGGTTCACAACGACTTGATCCTAAATCTGTGTATCTAGAAACAGTAGTGTTTGGTATGTATCAGAGAAATCATAATTTTAACAAGAAACAATGAGTTAACTTAGACAAATACCTTTTAGTTGACCTCGATACATAATTTAATTTTTATCTGTTTAGTTTTGTTCTGAAATGTATATTTGTGTTACCTAAACAATAATTTTATAATCTTGATTTAAATAAAAAGTAACCCTTTACAAAATTTTTGAGATAATCTGGTTTTTGTTGATAAACATAAAAGTAGTACACTAACCTTCCACTACATATTTCACCATTTTCGTTAGCGTGACAAACGGACCAAAGACCAAATTTTCCTGGATTTTCACCTTCTAAATTTCCAATCCATTCTGGGGTAATAAATGAAACCACTAAAATTATTGCATAGCAAATCGTAAAAATTGCCCATAATACACCAATTGCCTTTGAATTTCTTACATAGTTTGTGGCATAAATTTGTGTAGAATCTACGTACTCTATTTTTGATCCCATTGTACTTTTTCACGTTAATTATTTATTTATCGACATTGTTTAATAAGTAATTTTGATTAAGCAGCTGGAATACTTTCGTCAAAGCAGCACACCTATTACTAAAGATATTACAATGTACTCCCACCTTTACTTCACCGCTGACATACCTAGATTCACCTTTCTACCTACCTACCGGGTACCTGTATAGTTGCTTAGCCATCAGGTTACCTCGACACACCGAGCACTGCATAAGAATAATATATTGAATAATTAAGTTACGTTTTTGAAGTTATTTCTAGTTTAATTCTAGAGCAGTTAAGTTGTACGGGGTATATTTAAGTATACAGGATGTACGGGGTATATTTAAGTATACAGGATGATCAACTTAAGTCGGCACTACTGCAATTTTTTATTATTGAAGACAGGTCGGTTAATTTAGTTAATAACACTGAATTTTTGATTTTTTTTATGAAATGCCCTGTATACTATATCACCTTTTGAAAGATCTATTAAAAAGCTTAAAAAATTACATGTGATATATCCATTTTTTAATAGTTGAACGAATGAAGTATGTTTGAACCTCGGTTTGTAAGCCAAAAGCGGGTTAAAAAAATGAAGAGTAAAAAAAGGTCCCCATCTTCAAAAATATACATTTACTGATTTAATTTGTTGTAAAATATTTTTATTTTGCATAAACTACATAAAAACAATAAACAGGTCTACCTACTTCACTACCTCATTTCTAATAACCCTTAACACATTTTTGAACCTTCCTGGGAGGGTAATTAGCCCCTTAAAGACAAAGAAAGTCCAAAAAGTAGTAATATTAAAAAGATATCCACCTTCAAAAAACACGGCACAACACATCAGGACACAACACGACAATCAGAATAGTGTGTATTATATAATAACATTTTTTAGATTAAGATAGCCACATTTCCTAAACCATAAGAGATAGACATATCAAATGTGTTTTTTTTTAATATATATTTAATTATGCTACTATATACCGGGTGTTTTATTTAAAAATGCCAGTTTACTTTCCAATTTCCAAGGATGACAATATTTCCGAAACTATTAAAAACTGTTTATATTACATGTGGACTTTTTTTAAAGCTCGTTGATGAATCTTTCAAATGATTCCATTTAAAAAAGTACATATTTTACAATAAATTGTAAGCTGTTAGTATTTAGAGAACTATCCTTATCCTTACAATAGGTTGTTTAAAACAGATGAAAGGGATAATTCTATTAATTACCACAATACACGGTGTAATTTAATTAAAGGCTAAAAATACAGGATAAATATAATATGAATGAAGTTTATATTACCATATGTCTTAAATCTTTTTAACCCCCACTTTAAAACTGATATTTTCATGAAATTTGACACGCAACTACGCATCAATAGATTTTTTAATATGGAAGATTTTTTAATATTTCCACCAGTGGCGTCTGTACGGGATAAATACTGTAGATTTAAAAGCATATGTTACGCCACAGCCTTTTCCAAAAATAATAATATATTTTCAAATTCTCATTTAATTGGCGACAAATTTACCCTTTTAAAATTTTTGGAAAAAGCTGTGGCGTACCATATGTTTTTTAAACCTCCAGTATACATCCCGTTCGAACGCCAGTGGTAGATATAATAGAAAATATGCTACTACAAATAATGCGTATTGGTGCTTAGTAGGTGCATGTCAAATTTTATAAAAATGTCTTAAAAATTTTAAAGTTATGATGAAAAAAATATTTTTTTCTTTAAACTTTAACATCCTAAAAGTTAGGAGGTTTGGACCATAATTACGTTTATAAAATCTTTTCTTTCTAAAATAAGGCAAGAAAAATATTCTGTCTTTTTAGGCATTTAATTACACTCTTTATACCTAGCAATTTGACCCTGCAAAAATAGTATATTTTCAACCACGTGCTAAAAATGCCACTTTTTCGCACGCGACTGCAGCTGATCGCACGACGCGTAGCACGCTCTTTCGGTACATGTTAGTAACGCTTTTTTTATGAGCGTAGGAAAAACATACAAACAAAATTTTATTGTTTTTTTAGGTTTAACAAAATGCTTTGCTGTACCATTCCTGTACTTATTAATGGTAAATGTAAAATTTGTGGTGTTTCGCAGGTTATGACAGATTGCAGGGCTTTTTTGTTGTGGAAATTTGTTTCTTCCACCTCTTGAGTTGGTTTGGCCAAACCAAAATTTTCTTTTAAACATGAAGTTCATAAAAATCGTTTATTGCGACTCACTTATATTTGGTGCGATATTTTTGTACTTTTTCACACTAGTGCCGGAAAACTAAAATGCGGGCGTAAAAGTGAACTTTTTCGCACGCGATGTGAAAACATATTTTTACGGGAAAGCCATGCATCGGGCGTCAATGAATTAACTAATTTATGAGAAGTGAATTTAAGTAATATTAATTAATTATTTATAAAAAAAAGCAGTAAAGTACAAAATTTTATTTATACATAATATGTAGTTTAAATATCTCCCTCCCTTGGACAAACAAATATAACAAAATTATTGTGCAGCTAAAATTGCTTTGTAATGCATGGAAGTCACGTAAGTGTGGTCACAGATAATCATCAGAGATATTTAAACAAAACGTATTTTTATTTAATCACTCTGTGTCTTAAAAATTAAGAAATTTATCAGGACGTGTGTCTATTTTCACTTCTCTTCTTAAAATCACCTAAAAACAGAGTTAGGTGGAATACCGAAAATCGGTATTTGAATACGAATACGAATACTGTGAAAAAAGAATTCGAATAATTAGTATTCATAAATACCAGAATTGAGTATTCATGAATACTAAAGACGAAAAAAATCTGTGCTTGGAAATTTTGAGGAGCAAAAAAAGGTTCTCCTATCCCACAGTTTAACCCAACTAGAAAAATAGATTTCTTAACTAGTGCTGAAAGTGCCAATTTTTCGCTCGCCACTGTAGTTAACCGGACAAGCAGTTAAGTGCGGAAAAGGCACTTTCGGCACATTTTAGGAACGCTCTTTTTCCTACGAGCGTAAGAAAGATAAAAACAAAATTTTATTATTTTTTTATTTTAACACAATACTACCTAATACGCTACTACTTGTACAGGGTGGCTCGAATTCGACGCTCATCATTGGGATTTCGGAAACCGTAAGAGATACTGGATCGGTTAAATGGAGGCAAAGTTGCGCAATTTGATGCTCAATAAAATGCCGTTTTGTGTTTTCAAAAATTCCGAGTACTTCCGAAGATATTCGAAAAAAACCGAAATTTTTAATTTTGGTTTCTATTGTTTCCTGGCTATATTTGTAAAGATATCTTAAAATAAAAAACACGTTTTCATGGCCACTTTTTCTGCTCTATAATTCAGTGTGATTAAATCTTGAATCTGACGTTTCGGCTTCTGGCGACCATCATCAACTTAATTTTTTTAAATACGGACCTGATATTTTGTTCAATTTAATTAAATCCTTTCCTCACTCTTAAAACACTATATATCGCCACTTTGATATTTGCCGACGTTTCGTGCAGAAAATTCCATCACCAGAATACTGCATATTTATTTAATTATAATACGGCCCTGAACTACATTTTTAGGTAAGAAGGTAAAAAAAAGAATAAACTTATTACATATTCGTAATCTTTTTATTGCAACTTATTGATATCTAACAGCGGAAATTACTTTATTAACCGAAAATTTTATGAATATTAGATATAAGATATAAAAAGGTAGACAACAAATCAGCTTACATAAACAATTTGTAATACTATCTTGATTCCCATATTAAAAATAAACATAATTTAATCACTATTATAAGTGTTCAAAGAGATAACCTTCCGCCTCGATGCTTTTTCTTGCTTTGCTTTGTATTTTTAACAGCTCGATTAATTGTTCTCGCAGGAATGGCAGCGACTTCCCTTATCAAATATTGTCGTAGTAAAGGTCGTGAGGTGCATTTTTAAATAAACAGTTCTTAAGATATCCCCAAAGGAAATAATCTAGGGAACTAAGATCTGGGCTCCTAGCAGGCCATCTTGCAAAACCATTTATTAGGAAATATATGGTAAAGGAATTGAGCTACTTCCCTTCCATTGTGGGCAGGAGCTCCGTCTTGCTGCCACCATATTTCTCGAAATACTGCCAAAGGTTGATTATCTAGGGCGTCTAAGACATCATTCCTAATCAAATTTAGATATCGTTCAGAAGTTAAGGTCCCTTCGTAAAAGAAAGGTCCAATAATTTTGTTCCTCCACATACCAATCCATACATTAAATGAAGTTCTCCCTTGAATTCGTACCTGCTGGTTAGTTTCTGTTAATAAAGTAATTTCCGCTGTTAGATATCAATGAGTTGCAATAAAACATTATGAATATGTAATAAGTTTATTCTTTTTTTACCTTTTTACCTAAAAATGTAGTTCAGGGCCGTATTATAATTAAATAAATATGCAGTATTCTGGTGATGGAATTTTCTGCACGAAACGTCGGCAAATATCAAAGTGGCGATAAATAGTGTTTAAGAGTGATGAAAGGATTTAATTAAATTGAAAAAATATCAGGTCCGTATTTAAAAAATTAAGTTGATGATGGTCGCCAGAAGCCGAAACGTCAGATTTAATATTTAATCACACTGAATTATAGAGCAGAAAAAGTAGCCATGAAAACGTGTTTTTATTTTAAGGTATCTTAACAAATATAGCCAGGAAACAATAGAAACCAAAATTGAAAATTTCGGTTTTTTCGAATATCTTCGGAAGTACTCGGAATTTTTAAAACGCAAAAAGCATTTTATTGAGCATCAAATTGCGCAACTTTGCCTCCATTTAACCGATCCTGCATCTGTTACGGTTTCCGAAATCCCAATGATGAGCGTCGAATTCGAGCCACCCTGTACTTATTATTATTGTTGGTAAATGTATTAAAAGCCTTCATTGTGACTTGCTAATATTTGGTTCAAAATTTTGGTACTTTCCGCTCTAGTGCGGAAAAGTGAAAATTTCAGAACTAAAATGAATGCGGAAAAGTATACTTTTTGCACGCGAATAGGAAAAGCTTTTAGGCATTCATATTTTGCCTGTCCAAAGTTTGAAGAGCAAAAGAAAGTCCTGACCTCATTTATTTCCCGTTTGTTTACCATTTTGCTACTCGAATACTGACAATCTAGAATACTTTAAATCCCATTATTCGAATACTGCTACCCACATTTAGGTATTCGAATACTCGGTACGCCGGTTTTCTAATAGGTACTCAAAAAAATGTATTTGTCGAATACTGAAAAAGTATTACTACAATTCAAAAACGGAATTCTAAATACAAAATCCTAAATACTGACCAAAAAAGTATTCTACCGAATACCGATTACCAAACACATAGATCTTTTCGAATACTATTCGAATACCAGCCCAATGTATTCTGGATACGATTCAGGATACTGCCCAACTCTGCCTGAGAATTAACATCTATTATTGTAAAACAATGTCGGACTGGTGCACTACTGGTGCAAACTAAAAAATTAAAACATTACATTAAAATTAGGCATTATAAAAATATGTTTATGACGTTCACAAGTTAATTCACCTAATATACAGAGTGTCCCATTTTGGTTGGAACTACTGGGTATCTCGGTTATTAATAAATTTAAAACCTTGCAGTTTTTGGCTACTTTTGCAAAATGAAAGATGCCGTACCAAAGCCGTCATAGCCCTTTTAGTTTTTTAGGTACAGCCCATATTGAAAATATTGCATTTTTATGTACCCCTTGTATCAGTTGACTGACAATCTATCAAAAGGGTAAAAACGGATTCTTACATATTTTTTACGTAGAATATAGTGGCGTAGTAAAATTATTTTGTATTATTGTTTTTAAAATATTTAGCAATATTGGTTAGGGTGATCCATTAAAAAAACAACAACAAAACAATATTTAGAAAAATTCTGAGTACGGCACTATAGTCTACTTAAAAAGTTATATAAGAATCTGTTTTACCTTTTTAATAGGTTGTGAGTCAACTGAGATACAAGGGGTATCTGAAATTTCAATATTTTTAATATATCCTGTAGCTAAAAAGTTAAGAGGGCTATGACTGCTTTGTTTGCAGCATCTTTTGTTTCACAAGAAAGTAGATCAGGTTCGCGAAAACCGCAAGGTTTTATCTTTATTAATAACTGAAACACCCCGCAGTGCAACCAAAATGAAACACCCTGTATAAATTTATTTAATTTTTAAAGTTTGTTTTGGGTTTAAATTTTATACTAAAAATTAAGCATACCTAATTTTAAACACGCTTTTATTAGCTTTACTTCAGAGTTGCTTTATAAGAAGGGGTTTAGACATAAGCGAGATAGGGGATAGCAGGGAGGAGTTTTATGAATTCCTACTACGCTACAACACTCAACAGTGCTGAAATGCAGGAGGATTAAAAGAAAGTTTTTATTTCAGAGCACTGTAAAAATGCTACAACGCGCCAGCACCAATATCGCCTAGGAATTTATAAACTAAAATGCAGAACTCAACCACAGCCGAAATTGTTATTTTCTGCCGTGACTCAACCCTATAATTGCTACCCTTGTTGTAACCTGGGATATTTTAAGTACAAGCAAATTTGTTTATATATTTGGAATTCATAACGCATTGCCATACGAGACGCTTCGTCTTAATTTTTTAAAAAGGTTTAACAAAAATATATATATTTTTGTTTTTTTATTATAGAATTAACATACAATCGAGTAGGTACAAAAACAAAAGAGTTATATTTTTAACTACTGGACCCGTGCCCACTTCGTTGGTCCTTAATATCTGAACTTTTTGTTTAACGTAGTAAAATATAGTCTATAACACTCTTGAATAGTGTAGCTTTCTGATTGTGAAATAATTTTTATGATGGGTTCAGTACTGCCGAAAGTTAGCGGCTACAAACAAACGACCCACAAACAAACAAAGTTACAAACTTTATGTATTAGTATGGTTTGTTTTTGCCATAATGTCTCTCCACGGCGCCACTGGAAATATTGTTTAAAGAATAATATATATATATAAATATAGCAAGTTTCATAAAGTAAGTTTAATGGTTTTAGTATAAATAATTATGATGATTTTTTTAGGCTAACCTAGCTTAATACATTTTATATTATCTTGTAGCAAATATAAATAGAAAGTAAGTATATTTATTAGGTTAATAAATAAAAAATAACAGCTTAATAGCTAGCCAATGAAAATGTCATATTTCAGAACCTAAAGTTTAATTTCAATATTTAAAAAAAATTGTCTCTTTAATGAAACCAAAGACAATTTTAGAAACTATAAATGTCTTTGATGAAATCAAATAATAACAAAATTTCCAAAAAAAAATATAAAATAAGACTTATTCTTTTTGTTCAGTTTGACTGATTTGTATTGCTTTTCGGTACAGACCTTTTATTACTAGGTTAAATTTCATTTGTCTTTATGCGTTTAAATGCTTTTAAACTCCCAGACTGCAGCACCAAACTCACGTAGGATTTAAAGTGGTAAATAAAAGTAATACCAGTTTGGATTTGCTACTGCGTTTCAACTCCCTGGGGGTGCTGACACGCAGTAGGAATTCATAAATCGCGTCAGGAACGTGAGGGTGAAAGAATTACGATTTCGGTTGGCAGTTCTGTTCAAACTTGGTAGCATTATCAGCTGATGACAAGGTCATGCGTTGTCGAAGCTATGTTTATTTGAAAAAAAGGTGGAAATTTGCCATTTTTGTTTTGGTTGTATATTTTGCAAGGATTTCCAGTTGTGAATGTTTTTGATAAGTTTATAGAGACTTCATATATTATTGGATCGGACTGTTTTTATTTTAGTGAATATGATAGTGTTTAGTCGTATAGTTTTCAGTCTTTAGTATTTTGTAAAAATTAATAAATTGATATCTCTGGCAAAAAAATATATTTAAAAAATGATTACTAAATTAAAAAATAAAGTTCAGTCGTATTAAAAAACTAAATCAAGCTCTTAAACAAAATGATTTTAAAAATACTTAAAAGCAAAAGTAGGTCTGCCCCAAAAATATTTTAATTTTATGCTATTAAACTCTGTTTAACTTTTAATTTTATTACATTATTCATTTTATTGCTAACTTATTATCTTACAAAAGTTGCTACATGTAAAAACAGTTCTTTTTTGTATCCTCCTTAATTCTACACCACTGATCTGCCTAAAATGAAACATGGCCGAAAATGGCCCGACTTGACGTCAAAGCCGCACTAGCCAATATGGCGAATGTCGCAAACTTATCTCATCAATCAACTTTGGCTTTACTTGTATGTATGTATATATGTATGTATGTATGTAACTTTTTTGGATTCATAAGTCACCAGTAAATACTATATATTATTATATAAATCCTCGTAGTTAATTCGGATCGGCGAACGACGGTATTATATAAAACACGTTTACTATAAATTTTCTGTTTGACATTATAGATTTCTATAAACTGCAACGCAGGCCCCATCTGGAATTTTATTTAAATATCGATATATGGAAAAATAAATTTCAATGATATTTATCGATATTTAACTTCTCAATATATCAATATATTAATATCAAATATTTTTGATATTTGTAGTAAATAAGACAAAACTAAAAAGCAGATTTTCACATAAATTTTTAAAACTGTTAAAAATGTTGTAAAGTAAAATAAAATAAATATAGGTTAAAAAATCAAAAACACGTTCTTAAATCACATCGAACTAAAATTTCAAAATAATTTTAAAAATAATCTTAAAGCAATAATGAACGGATAATACTAGTATTATTGTAAAAAGAGTGGGCGCCTTGTATCATATTTTTGTATATCAAGCGCCCGACGCTTTTTAAAATAATACTAGTAGTTTTCGTTCATTATTGTTTTAAGATTATTTTTAAAATTATTTTGAACTTTTTAGTTCCATTTGCGTTAAAAGCGTGTTTTTTAGTTTTTGTAAACTATAATTATTGATAAATTTAACAGAACAGGTGCTTACCTAATTTTTTACCCAGCCGGCCAAATGGTTCCTAGCCCCACACAGTTCTAACATATCCTGAATATTATATTACTAACAGAAATAAAACCTGGAGCGCAATTAGGGAGGATAAGGGAGGCTTAGCTCCTCCAAAACGGCGATTAGCCCCCCAGAATTATTGAACATTTAAAATATCTTATTGGTTTTCGAAAAAATATACTTCTATAACCAGGAGCATAAAACCCCCAAAAACCAGAGGCTAGTTGCGCCACTAAATAAAACTACAATTAATTGCACATATATTTTATTAAAATAGTAAATTTGGTCTACTAATAAATGTGCTGTAACTGTAAGTGGTACCAATACAAAGATCTAAAAAAGTATTTATTGTACTTGAGGAATTTAAATTATTTAGTATTTGATATGTTTAGTAAAAGCTCTGTGCAGTATACCTACTTATTGACAAAAACCAACATTTATATGCCTTATCTACTAAATCTTCTAATATGCGTATATTTATTTTTTACAAACATTAAACAAATACGAATATGTGCCGATGAATATATTTACTTTTATTAATAACCTATTAAAATAGGGTCGGTATAGCTTTAGTGTAGGTAAAGTTGTTATTAGTAAGTACAAAAGTAAAATATTCCAACGGGTTTTTAAAGTAAGGGAGGTCCGGGAAGCACCGCCCAGCGGGTATCGCCGTCCATGGTAATAAATTCCAAATGCAGCCTCTAAGCTGTCCGATATCTATCACTCAATACAAACAATAAAACTAAATAGTAACTTAGCTAATTTGCATCATAAGTGTATCAAAATATACATAGGTGATCGATTGTAGTTTATTATGCATTAATAAAATACAATGATTTGTAAGTATTTTTTTATTAATTTTAAAAATAAAATGCGTTATCGGGTAAAACAACCCAGATATATATTTTTTTATGTTGGGTTTTACCATTTAGTCTTATGCCAATAATTTTATTATTTAAAAGAATCTGAATATCTAGGATGATAAATATAAGATATCAAGGTTTATGGTTTAGTTTATTTAAAAATGTTTTTTAATAGATCTATATGTTACTGGCACTTCAACATATTTAAATTTGCTTAGGAGGCGGGGCTTCCCGGACCTCCCCTACAGCTAGAAAAAACATATATTTTATTAAAAAATCAATATTGGCGAAATTAAAACATTTTTTTATTTATTTAAAATTTAAATCTTGGGAAATATACATATTATAAAATAAAATAATATATTAATATACAGAATATTTATTTAATGTCCGCCCTTTTATTTTTTTGAACGGTTGAATTTAAAATAAAAATACATGAAATTGATGCATGAATACTATATTTTTAAGTAAAATTGACAGATAAAAATTTCAAGATGGCGGCTGAGCGTCATCTTCGGAACAAATAAATGGAAAAGGGGTCATGTCGCTCATTATTTTAAAGCTCCTGACAAGTACTTTATCACCCTGGAATAAAAGTTAATACCTTCACTTACAACAAAATGGCGGTACTTTAAAGGGTGACCAAATACCTTATGTGAAAGGCCATATTTCCGAAACTAATTAGGAGAGATGTACTTCATGAGGTATTTTGTTTTTTAAAGGCATTTTTAATGATAATAAAACATACCGGGTGAAACGAGTTCCCTAAAAGATCTTTAAGAAAATACTACATTAAGTACATCTAATTTTATTGGCTTCGGAAACATGACCATCCAAATCAGGTATTTGGGTTATTTTTAAAATACCGCCATTTTGTAGTAGGTAAAGATATTGACTTTTTATTTTAGGATTATAAAGTACTCGCCAGGAGGTTTAAAATGATATGCCTAGACCCTTTCTTCCTTTTAACTTTTTCTTTCAAGATGAGAGATTTCACTTTAAAATATTATATAGTCTAAGAGCCAGTGGATGGCTGACCGTCTGTAGATTACCAAAGCTCATATTTTTGCCCAATGACTCTCCTATACCTACCTTACATGAAAAAATGGGGCTTCACTAAATGAATGAAAATTTTTAAAAAATCAAAAAATCTGCCACGCAATTAAAACCAGCTAAATTGTTTGCTCATACTATTTTTGGTCGCATTAAATATACTTTTCAAACTGGTTCAAATTTAGGTAGGTACCTATCTTAAGTGACGCCATAGCTACCCTTGCTCGACTTAGTAAAGCCACATTTCATGTAAGGTAGGTATAGGAAAGTATGAGCTTTGGTAAAATACAGACGGTCTGACATCCACTGGCTCTTAAACTTAAAGTATTCATGCAATAATTTTATATTTTAAAGTTTTTTTTAATTTATTAGTTCACAAAATTAAAGTGGGGAGGGGACATTAAATAAATGCACTGTATAATATATGAGGGGACTAGTTTCAAAGCGTACAATCTACAAAATTAAATTGTTTTGTTATGTCGAATAAAAAATAAAAACGGATCCTATACATTAAATGAAATGTATTCTTTCTTACGTTTGATCTCTCTATTAGTCAAGCCGCAAATTAAGACGCGTCAAACGCGTGCGACGCGACGCGAGAAACTATGTCTCTGTCACAAAATCAACGTATTTACGAGTAGACCCTTCGCTACTTAATTTGCGCTGTACAATTTAATTTCATAAGATACAAAAGTACGTGCTGTGCTGCGTCGTGTTGCACGAATTAAGGTTGGGCCACACATAACCCCACCGAGCCCTATTTCACGGTATTAGAGGAAAGTAGGGCAAATTAATTCGCAAAAAATCAAAAGCACTTTTCATGCCATTAAAAATATACAAATCATTTTTGTCAAGCTAAGTCTTGTTTTATGTTTGTATATTTCTCTCTTTATTAAATAAAACAGATTTTTTACTTATTTCTGCTTCCTTTTTTCCAAATTTTAAGTGTAGTGTAGGTAAACGTCTGGCCACACATAATGGCACCGATGTCTTACAAGACCTGAATCGTAGCACGACCGTGTCTCATACAGTCTGAAACATGACCAGCAAATGAAATCATACGTGGATCGGATAGCGCCGATATTGCCCGAACAAGGCTTTGAGTTTACAAGCATCACCTTTTATTTTAGTTTATTACGTATAAAAATTAAGAGTAGTTAAAGGTTAGTGTTTGTAAACAAGCAATTCAGGAAAAAGTGGTTTAATAAGTATTAAAAAGTGTAAAATTAATTTTATTGTTACATCTCGTGAATAATATGTAGGTAAAACTTATAAATACATTGATATATTTTGTTTTATAAGTTTTTTAAATGAATATTTTAAGAAATCAAATAAACTTTTCTTTACTAGTTAAAAGGCGGTGCGGGGTATATGGTCGGGCACGGAGCGGTGATTTTAAGTCTACGGCATTTAATTACAACGGTACATTTCCGAGACACGACCGTGCTACGGTGCAGGACTTGGTGTGGTTATATGTGGTAAAACTTTAAAACTGTTTTACCTTATTTGGAAAGATTTAATTTATAAACAGCGTGGTATAATTAACGTATAATACTGCAAATTGATCAAATAAACAATTTTTGCACTGCATCCCCCTCCATTTCACCAGGAAAACGCACGGCCACGGGCTCGTTGCGGTTATGTAAGGCCAGACCACGTGTCTCAATTTGCGCCTTGCCTAAGACAAGACACATATAGCACTTGAGAGTTGACGCGACTAAGAAGACATGACTCAAATGTGCCAGACTGCGTGTTTCACCGCATATTGAGACGTAAATCTTAATTTTTATTAAACTTAGGTTTCTAATCTAACTTAGATGGACGATTTCGCTATAGGCAATTCCCGACATTAATTTTAAAATCCCGCTATTAGTTTTTTTGTTAATGCAAAAAATAAAGTGGAAGTAATTTTAAATTTATTTTTATTTAATTTTACTCCATATTTGCTTTTTTGTTGTGATTGAAAATGTTATATTGCGAAGAGTTGGCACAAATTGTAAAATCATTCCTCCTAACACACGCAAAACAGCTCTTGCTAACACATGAATTTTCGGCGAATGTTGACGTAGTTGAAAAAGAAGTAAATAATAGCTTTGTTCACGGGTCTACTAATAAACTGATTCTGAACTAGAACCGAACTGGTTTAAAATTGTTTAAAAGCGCATGTCCAATTATTTATTAGTTTGGAATTTTTATTTACCGCGAACGATTTTCTATACTGCTAAGGATGTTTTCTAACCTAGCTTTTTAGTTAGTTTTTATGGTTAAACTGGATACTACACAAAAAAAATTAAATTCAAACAAAAAGGTAAATCGTTATGTTTTCGAAAGCCATTTGAGGCCTCTTGGCGAAAGACGAGGGATTCCCAGCCTCCTTTCGTTTTTAACATAAGCATGTTTATTCTAAAGATGAAATTCAAACATCAAAAAATGGTATTATAATTATATACTTGCTAATCTTGTAATATTGTTTTTTTATTAAATATTTAATTATTTTATTGCATACATATATTCATACAGAATACAATTAAAAATCCTTTGTTTATATACGCTCAGATCACAAAAATATAAAAAAATATTCAACAGGTATATTAACCCGCATAAAAGTGGCAGAAACAAATAAACTGTAATACAACGGTGTATTTCTGTACCACAAGAACAGGAAACAGCTAACCATGTTGATAATGCGCATGAAATCCCGAAATGAACTTTTAGCTCCAACAAAAATTCCAGGACTGCTAATTAGGTTACGAACCGGTAACGAACTGATTCCATTGTGACCCGCAAACACAGAACTGTTACTAAAAATGCAGGATTTTACTACCCGTGAACGCTGCTTTTTCACTGCGCATGCAAATAGTCTCAGAACCGGTTCAGAATCGAACCCGCGAACAAAGCTAATATAAGCGACATAAAAGTATACTAGTTATAAGTGGAAAAAGTAATAGTAATAAATTATGGTTTGTTCCTATAAAAATTAAATTTATGTTTATGATCACTTAAATTAAACTGTTTGCACCCGCGATAAACAGGGCCGTATTAACTGTTTGAGGCGCCCTAGACTAGAATTCCCGATACGCCTATTTTCCATCAAAAAAAGGTCATTCCCTCCTTTGCACGCCTCTTTATCTATTTTATTCCAAAGCACCTTATTCACAGAGACATTAACCCCACTTAACCTAAACTTAAAAAAACTCTCCAACTCCCCTATCTAGCGCCTATTTTTTCATGGCGCCCTATGCTGTAGCCTAGTCAGCCTAATGGATAATAGGGCCCTGGCGATAAATTGATGTTGCACCCGCAATGGCAATATGAAGCTTTCTCTTGGATTTTAAAATATTAATATAATACGTAAAACTGATTAAAAATATAGATATTAAAATGTATACCTTTAAACAATAATTTCATTAAAACTATTTTATAGTTAATTACTTGAAACTAATACATGGGTCTAAATGACCCAAATGCCACTGAATAGGATGTTTTCTTTAATTTTTTGATAAAAAAATAAATTTAAATTACATCATAGGTACATTTTATCAGAGAGAAAAAAGTGGACACTTTTAAATTATAGGCTATGGATTACGTATGAAGTTTAAAAGGAACTACAACGTTAAAGGGGTTTTAATGTTTTATATGGTTAATAGACCCTCAAGTATTAAAAAACCGCGGAGTGCTACCATTCAGAGGGGTGCGTTTTTAAGAGCGGGGTGAAAACATCCCCTTTTCAGTTTTTTAAGGTTAGGCTGAAAACTTCGCATTTTTCCAGGTAGAAGGTAACATAAAAGTTGTGAAAAATACATTTTTTTATTGAATAACGCCTGCCAAATTCAAAAAAATTACATAGTGATTCTACACAAAAATAAATGAAAAAAGTTCATATGAACATGTGTCTGAAATGCCTGCTAAGGGCGGTATGGCCCTTTGAAGATGGTCTTCAAAAACTGATTCTTTATTTTTTTTCTCGGGAACCCTGTTAGATAGAGCTATGATATTTGGTATACGAGTTACTCTCGATAAAAGAAATAATGGACACCAACTACGTAATTGAAATTTTAAGCAGTGGTACACGAACAGGTGCATACCCAATTTATTTTGGCCCTATTTTTCTTTTCGTTAGACTTTTTGACTTTCTAATTTCGAATTAAGGTAACCTGATATTTCTTAGTTAAAAATGTATTTTTGGTAAATGTTTTAGTTAGAGTAATCCGAAGAAAATACAACTACATTTATCTAAAGTGTCTTTTATTAAGAAAGTATTAAAGTAGGCGCTGAATGCCATGGAAACAATCAAAGTCAATTTTCCCAGTGTATGCATATTAAATTGTCAAAAGTATTAAATT
Organism: Listronotus bonariensis; assembly: GCA_014170235.1. Classification (NCBI taxonomy): domain Eukaryota; kingdom Metazoa; phylum Arthropoda; class Insecta; order Coleoptera; family Curculionidae; genus Listronotus; species Listronotus bonariensis. Next base: position 56,071 of record JACEGR010002973.1, read on the forward strand.
TTTAAATCGTGTTTCCAAAGATTTTTTTATGGCGGAGTATTTATTCTTGAAAATCGCTGACATGCATTTCATGTACGGCAAGGCACATTAATAAAACACACTTTAGATAAATGTAGTTGTATTTTCTTTGGATCACTCTAACTCAAGAACTGTTGGCAACTGGCAAAATTTTCCAAAAATACCTCTTTTATGTAAGAAATATCATGCTCGATTAATTCGAAATAAAAAGTAATAAAAGTCTAAAAAAATAGAGCCAAATCAAATTGGGTACGCCCCTGTCGGCGCACCACTGCTTAAAATTTCAATTACGCAGTTGGTGTCGATTATTGCTTTTATCGACCGTAACTCGTATACCAAATATTATAGCTCTATCTAACAGGGTTCCCGACATAAAATATAAAAACCAGTTTTTAAAGACCATCTTCAAAGAGCCATAACGCCCTTAGGAGGCATTTCCAGAGACATGTTCAAATAAACACTTTTTCATACAGTTTTGTGTAAAATCACCCCTTAAAATATACGAACGGAATTTCCGGACACCCTGCATAACCTTTACGTATATCTTTTTAATTTCCCGTTATAACTTTTTTTTTCTACATTTAGGTATATAAGATGTAAAATAAAGAAACCCATTTCCTTATCTTTAAAATTGTGGTTAAAAAAGGCTGAGGTTAATGTTAAGCAAAATATGGTTAGTCAAAATGTCATACTGGAACAATTTTTGTTAATTTTTTTTAATTCGCATTTTATTTTTACGACTCGTTTAATAACATATACATTATTTATGTGATTTTAAACATGTAATATGGCTTATTACCCACGCTCATTCAGGGGCGGTCATATCAACTTTCTGAGCCGAGAAAATGTGTGTGATGTGTCAAAAAACAAAAATCTGGGCGCCCCCAGAAAGAAACAAAATTTTTGAAGAGCAAAAAAAAATGCACAAGGAAAAAAGTTATAATGAGAAATTACGAAAATTTACGTAAAAATTATCAAAAATCATTGCAGTATGACACTTTGCTAACCATATTTTGTTTAAAATTAACCTCAGCATTACTTACAATACACCATTTTAAGGATAAGGAAATTGGCTTTCTTTTTATTTTACAACATATATATCTAAATGCAGAAGAAAAAAGTTATTATGAGCAATTAAAAAGATATACGTAAAGGGTAGATATAGCTGAAAGAAGAAAAACCTAATGAACCATATCTTACTTATAAATAGTCTTAGAGCCTCGTACTGTAGACCATTTTAAAGGTGATTGTTTTCTATTTTAATTGAGTATACCATTGCCCTAACCTAAACCTTCGTAGAAAAGAGTTACGGCATATTGTTTGCGAAAAAATAGGTAAAATTGCCGAAAAATGGTGTAAGTGGCAAACTTAAAAAAATTCTTCTTAGCGTCGTTTTGTAAAGGATGGAGGCTCTTGGAAATGGAAATAGATATAGGGCAAAACACAAAAAAAGAAACATGTTTTTCGTGTTTTTTTGCGTCGTTTTTAAAGTACATTTTTGTCAAAAATAATTTCAAAAAGTCTGATAATTTTTGCGCTTTGTCTTATGACTGTACTCATGGCCAAAGAAGTGTTTTATTTAAATTCCGCGCTGAAATATAAAACTATTGGGACATTTATCTTACTGTTGTATTGAAAAGTATAATTGCAGATTGTACACACCAGGCCCCTCAGATGTAGTTTTAAATTGCTGCTGTAAATTTTATAAATTCAAGGGTTTATATAAAAAAAAAATAGAAAAAATGGTTGATACTTCAGAGTCTTCTGTAATCTTTTTTTTATAATTGAATTTTATTTTTACTTATGAAATCCAAAACTAGCCAAAACAGTATTTCCTTTATATTTTGAAATCATTATTTTAATATAATAAAAGGCACACTCGACCAAAAACACGCCCAAAGCAAAGAAGTACCCATATATAAGCATCAAAAAGGCAGGTTTAAGATCCACAAATGAAATAATTTTGTCATATGGGCTAAAAATTTTAGGTTGGTCTAAATAAATATACTGGTAATTCTCAGATATTGCTGTTAAATTATATTTTTTTAATCTCTTTCCAATGATCAATTAGTCCCGCCTCATATGCATATCTAACTCTTTTACAAGTTCTCTGTATAAAAAGTGATGTTTTCTAAAAATCATTGTAACTGGATAGGTAAACAGTTTTACTTTGTTTGGGCATTCTATTGGCCAGGAATGTTTATTTATATACCTAAAAAATAATTTAATATAAAAATGTAGCTATAATATATTTAAACTTCAACGAGTTAAAATTTCTTTTGAAAGTAAAGCTAATATTAATATTTGTGTTGTCGATAAAATCTTGCTTATTAACTTAGTCAATTAGTTCGTCAAGAAATTAAAACATTTAATGGTTTTTACGCTTATTAAATTATTCTAAGTCAAAATCTCTTAAAGGTGCCTCTAATAATCGACTATTCGATTTTGGGTGTATTCGCGTTGCTAGACGGCGATAAAATAATAATAAAATTTTGAAGTTGAGTAAGAAGTAAAAATCACAGGTGCATGCAATAAAATATCTTGTAAAACGAATGCTTAATATTATTTTTTCTGTTTTTCTTTATTTTGCATAAAAATTCACTTATTTTAATACCCAACGTACAGATTTTAATTAGGTATTATTATTACTGAATGTATTAGCTTTTGGTTTATTCAAGGAATTAAAAAAGGCGTTGCATACCAGAACTAACCATGAGTGAAATAGTAACATTATGTTATTATTTAGTAGTTTATTCGTAATTCCCAAAAACTGTTCTAAACGGATATAACTGTTGGGTGCCGTACCTACCTGATTACCCCAGGTACAAACACAATTTGGTGTGGAAAGTTCGTTCGCCGATTTTTACCTGACTGTAATAAGGTTACGTACGGGCGTATTTTCCACCGTATTTGAAAAATTTAAATAATTTTGCAAAAGTTAGAATTTGTTTGTGAAATGTCATTATATTTACGGTAAAAATACAAAAAGAGGATTAGCTTTTGAAACTTGATTTTTTTATGAGGAGGGGTCCAAAAAAACTTTTCCCAATTTTTATATATAATCATTTGAAAATATTACTAACGATACTGAGGTCACGTCTGGGTTATGTCTAAGAACTCAACCATGTTCCCGTCTAGCAACTTAACTATGTCCGTCTAGCAATTAAACTATCTTAATCTGTTTTATCTGGGTTCGTCTGGCAACTTGAGTACACCGTCGATTTAAATGTATCTATTAACATATTTTGGTAGATTTATAGGTTTAAAGTAATACCCCGGAACTCTTTTTAAAAATTTATTTTTTTTTAAATTTATGAGTGATTAAAAATTTTGAGTAAGTACTATTTTTGCAAACTACAACATACCTACCAGCAATTAATTACTGGATTTCGATGATAATTTGCTTGTATGCAAAGAGATGGTAGAGGAACAAAGAAAACAAAATAGTTTACATAAAAAATAATTGCTAACAAATAATTAGTTTTATAATAAACTAATACAAACTTATCTAACTTCTTGGTGTTGCATGAGAATTTTGTTTATATGAAAATATTCGTTAATCTATTAACTAAGTGCTTGTACAGGAAAATTTTGGTGCATTTTACCAGGAAAAAGATATAAACGCGTTAAAGCACTAGCCACTGGTGTAAGCAATTTTTTGTTCCGTAAATTATTTTGTTTTTTTTTCTGTTCCTCTACTATTATTTTGCATACAAGCCAATTTGCATTAAAATCCAGTAATTATATGCTGATATATTGTAATTAAAAAATAAAATAGGACTTAAAATTTTTAATCACCTCTAGATTAAAAAAAAACATCCTTAATATTTTTCGTCATAAACATTTTTTGAAGTGGGCCGCTCTAAAAATTTAAACTCTATACAAACGTGTTTAGTTGAGTAAAAGGTAAAAAATTATTGTTTATTATTGAATAATGCTTTATCGCTCTTTAAATTAAGAAAACAATAAAGCAAGTGTGTCATTATGAACATTTATTCAAAAAGTCGAAAACTACAACATATCAAACTTTTAGAAAAACCAACCAAAACCCGTTTTCCATAAGAGATGAGCGGGGTCCTTTAAAATTAAAAGATAAATCCGTTCTGTGCATTTCTAAATCTTGTGTATTATATATGTATTGAGAACAAACAAGCAAATTAAGAATTTGCTGCTTATTAACAAAAAGGAGTAGCAAAAGCACTTAAAATTAGTTAAAGAATAGTTTACAGGGTGGCTCGAATTCGACGCTCATCATTGGGATTTCGGAAACCGTAAGAGATACAGGATCGGTTAAATGGAGGCAAAGTTGCGCAATTTGATGCTCAATAAAATGCCGTTTTGCTTTTTAAAAAATTCCGAGTACTTCCGAAGATATTCGAAAAAAACCGGAATTTTCAATTTTGGTTTCTATTGTTTCCTGGCTATATTTGTTAAGATAACTTAAAATGGAAAACACGTTTTCATGGCCACTTTTTCTGCTCTATAATTCAGTGTGATTAAATATTGAATCTGACGTTTCGGCTTCTGGCGACCATCATCAACTTAATTTTTTTAAATACGGACCTGATATTTTTTTCAATTTAAGTAAATCCTTTCATCACTCTTCAAACACTATATATCGCCACTTTGATATTTTCCGACGTTTCGTACAGAAAATTCCATCACCAGAATATTGCATATTTATTTAACCATAATACGGCCCTGAACTACATTTTTAGGTAAGAAGGTAAAAAAAAGAATAAACTTATTACATATTCGTAATCTTTTTATTGCAACTCATTGATATCTAACAGCGGAAATTACTTTATTAACCGAAAATTTCATGAATATTAGACATAAGATACAAAAGGTAGACAACAAATCAGCTTACATAAACAATTTGTAATACTATCTTGATGCCCATATTAAAAAAAAACATAATTTAATCACTATTAAAAGTGTTCAAAGAGATAACCTTCCGCCTCGATGCATTTTCTTGCTTTGCTTTGTATTATTAATACAGCTCGATTAATTGTTCTCGCAGGAATGGCAGCGACTTCCCTTATCAAATTTTGTCGTAGTACTTAAGGTCGTGAGGTGCATTTTTAAATAAACGGTTCTTAAGATATCCCCAAAGGAAATAATCTAGGGGACTAAGATCTGGGCTCCTAGCGGGCCATCTTGCAAAACCATTTATTAGGAAATATATGGTAAAGGAATTGAGCTACTTTCCTTCCATTGTGGGCAGGAGCTCCGTCTTGCTGCCACTATATTTCTTGAAATACTGCCAAAGGTTGTGAAATTCAGAGTTATTTACCTCCTAATCTACATTTGTACATCAGAAAGTACAGTCTATTTTAAAGTTTTTAGGTTGGTAGTAAATGCGATAAAGTTTGACAAGAGACGTAAGGCAACATTTTAGAACCTCAGTGACGTGTTGTGCAAACAGGTGCGTTTCAGATTATGTCATATATTTTACGTTTTCTTGTAAATCTCTTAAAATTAGAAGTTTTGTGATTTGTTATTGGTAAGTACATGTTTCAACGTTAGAGTTCCATAATAATTTAAAATGCTTTATATAATACAAAGTCCACAAATGTAGTTTGAATTAGTATGTACATTAGGATGGACAAACACAGTTTGTGGAATATATTACACCATGTTTTTGCAAAAATTATAAATTTTATTTCTATTTCGTCTTAGTAGGGTTGGTATGGTGGAGACGCGAGACAATAAATTGTTGAGGGAGGGGCACCCCCTAAAAGGCACCCCTAAAAATTGACTAAATTTGGTTTTGGTTTTTTTGGCTTACTGTTTGTCCTTCACGCGTTTTTTTCTTTTTTGTTTTTTGAGATAATGGCTACCGCAAGAAAAAATCCAAAAGAAAGCTGACCCAAGAAGAACTTCTTTATTATCTTGAGAACGACGATGTTTCAGATATTGAGTTCCTGTCAGATGATGATGATGGTTGGCAGTCAGACGAAATATCTAGAGAACAAAGAAATAATGACATTCTAGATATATTTATAGATAAAAATAATGAAAATGATCAGCCTGAAATTAGCGACCTTGAAGATGTAGAATTGGCAGATGAAGAAGAAAGGTTGGAGCTAATTGCAAATGGTGAAAATGTGGGGGAAAATGACAAAGATGAGTTGAAAAGGAACCAAACAAATTTTGAGAAAGAACATGGTCTTACTGACAAATCAAAAATAACTTGGATACAAGGGGAAAATATACAATGCAGCTACCACTAGAAACTAACTTGTGTGTCGACGAGCAAATAGTCCCATTCAAGGGACAAATCAATATAAAACAATTTATGAAAAACAAACCTAACAAATGGGGTATCAAAATTTACGTCTTGGCTGGCCAAAGTGGACTGATATATGATTTCTTGATTTATCAAGGTTCAACAACGCCCATTAATCCCATTTACGTAAAATATGGATCGGCAGCTGCTGTGGTTATGCAACTTAGTGAAAGAATATCTGAGAAAAACCACGGCCTATTTTTTGACAATTTCTTTAGTACCTATAATTTGATCCAATATCTGGACTCCAAGTCTATATACTGTATAGGAACCATAAGAGCTAACCGGTTTGCCAATCCAAGGTTACCCAGCGATAAAGAAATGAAAAAAATGGACGTGGTTTTGCTGCTACCTCAGTTAGCAAGGACGGTATTGTCATCACAAAATGGTATGATAACAAGGCAGTACTGACAGCATCTAACTTCGTTGGAATTGGAGACTCGGATGTATGTAAAAGATGGGACAAAACAAGAAAAGAATATGTGCAAATTCCCAGGCCTGAAGCTATAAGACGATACAACAGTAACATGGGCGGCGTCGACAAGCTGGACTTCTTACTAAGTCTATACCGATCCTATGTCAGATCAAAGAAATGGACTATGAGAATGATTACTCATGCCATTGATTTAGCCTTAGTAAATTCATGGCTTGAGTACCGCACTCAAGCTGTTCTTTTGGGAGTCAACAAGAAAGAAATCCTTGATTTGTTAGCTTTTCGCCAAGAAGTGGCCGAAAATCTAATCTGCAGTAGACGTGCTCCTAAAAGAGGCAGACCTTCAAAAAGCTTTGAGGATTCAGGTCCCTCTAAAAAGAAAAAAACTGAAATAAGACCTATAAAAGACCTTAGATTTGATGGATACCATCATCTTCCACAATATGATGACAAAAAGGAATCCTCAAGATGCAAAAATGAGGGGTGTAAGAGCAGGACACATATATTTTGTCAGAAATGCAAAGTTCATTTATGTATTTTAAAGGAAAGGAATTGTTTTTCTATATTTCATTCAAAGTAAATTTCAAAATTTATATCACTTTTGACAATAATCTGGTTTATAAGATTTTCTAATAAAAAAATTAAAATTGAATGTTTTTTTTTACTTCCATGAACTTTTTTGTCCATTGTGGTGGACATCCTGTACTGGAACGGTGGGGGTAGTTAAATTTTTTCATGTAAAAAATTCTTATCTATAGTTCAACCATACTTTGTATACCAAAAATTAGAATTTTTGAATAAAAGAAAAAAAAGTAATATTTTTAAAAAGAAAAAAAACGAAAGAAATCACTGATCAAAGATTTATTTAAGTTCGTAAAAATGAAAATACGGGATTTTATATTATTATAAATTGCAATAAATAAAATCATACATAAGACCTGTGGTTTAGGACAGTGCCTTAACAAAACGATATTTTTAGAATTTGATGCACAAATGCGCGACTAGGATATTCAAATTAATTTTTGTAATATAATTGGTAATTTTAAAAAGTAGTATTTTTGATGAAAGGTAAATATTTTTAGGGGTATTTAATAAAATTTTTGTCAATATAAAGAGTTTTTCTTGTATATGTAAAGGTACGTACAATCCTAATAATACAAATTATGTTATAACTGTTTAGAAAGTGGTTAATAAAACAGATATTACCAAATTATAGAATATATAGGGTGTCTCTAAAAGGTGTAAAAAAATCTACCACAAATTTCTGAGGCTAAAATAGGACAAGCTTACTCAACTTACCTCAGTCCAAAAGTGGATGATTTAGGGGATACAGGGTGTTAAACATTTACCCTGGTTTTGGTTTTTTAAATTTTATTTATATTAAAAGTGAGAAAAAGAATCTGCTATCAATTTTATTGTAAACCCTGGGAGGCACAACCTGCGTTATCTTGCCCAATTTATAAACGAAATAACTTTTTAAGCCAATCTGTATGTATATTTTACATACATGTTTTTGTTCTTGAACATATTTTACATAAAAGAGGTATACTTGGTAAAAGTTGGTTTAAGAAGTCGTCTTTGAGATATCTTAGTTTACAAAAATCACTTCTTTTATGGCAATGTCTTAGGTATACAGGATGCAGTAGCGTAGCTAGGCGTGAAGGTGAATGTATGGAACGTAAAATAGGAAAAATATCGAAATGAAAGATGCGGATGGTCTTGAAGGCTCGAAATTGTAAATCAGGGGCCCCGCGAAGCTGTAGTACGTGTAAAAAAGTAGAAAAAATGGGAGCGGGGGCCGCTTTTTACATTTTTTCCAGAGAATAAATATCCTTATCATTGGTGCCTATAGGGGCCTCGCGGATACGACTTCGCCTCATTTTGGTCACACAACGCCACTGATAGGATCTTTTAGAATTAGATGTTAATATTTTAAAATATAATTTCCTACATGATTCTAAGACAGAAAGTTTAAATAGACCTATGTCCTAAATAGCTTAACTTAACTAATGCAAAATACAGCGTAGTTAAAAAGTTCTTTTTTAAACTTTACCAACCTGTTATTTAAATAAGCCTTTTAGGATATAGATTGATTTAAACTTGTCTTTCTAAAATCACCTAAGGATTAAAACGCTAAAAGATTAGCACCTAATTCTAAAACACCCTGTATATCTTAAACATGGTCATACAAAAAGTGATTTTTTAAAATTCAAATATCTCAAAGACGTGTGCACGAATCAACTTTTACCAAGACAATTTTTTTATGTAAAATATGTTAAAGATTAAGAATTTGTTTCTAAAAGTTTCGTACAAAGTGGCTTAAAAAGTTATTTCATTTTTAATTTATTGTAACTTTTTTCCGCACCTTTTAAAAACATATTGTGTAGAAGTGTATTCGCGGAGCACTTGTGCAGGGGCTAACGTGCGCTTCTCACCGCAGCGATCCGGGTTCGAATCTCGGAATCGGACATCGGATTTTTAATTGGTCGTCACCTCACAGTTGGCAATGGCAAACCACTATGTAGTATTCTGCCACTCCTAGGTAGTAGTTATTTAAAAATAACGTCCGTGGTGGTACTACCGCGTTGTCTAAAAGGTGCTGTAAAATGCAACAGCATGTTTCAGTGCTTGGATAACGTTGACAAAACTAAAAATGGGTTAAACATCCAATAACCCGGCACTCATGAAACACTGGTAATTAGGCATAAGCCATCGTGAGATGTCATAGAGATAAAAAAATCCGGTGGAACATACTAAAAAATAGTTTCTACAGAATTCTACTCCAGAAAATCAACAGGCTGGCATTGAGCCCAGAAACCGCTATAATCAATCTCAGAAGTCAAACACATCTTGAATAATAGTACACAAACATAAAGTTTTTTTTGCTTAAATGGCAACAATCCCCTCTGGCCCTTTGCTAAAAATATTATGAATTTTTGTAACAGCTCTTTTCCACCACTATCTTTGGAAGATGAAATTATTTCTACCACTAAAGGAAAAAGGTATCCTTTTATCTTTTAACACCAAAAAATCGTTTGGGCTTGACGACATACCAGTTGTCGTTTTAACCTATCCCAAAGAAAAAAATCTAAATCCCTTTCAGCTATTTATAGACCCTTTATTACTTTTGTCAGTAAAGTAATGGAGAAATTTATAAACTCGCAAATCCTTATATATCTGGAACAACACAAAATGTTGCATGACAAGCAGTATGGGCTTCGTCACAGGAGATCTGCAGCGGATCTTTTTTCTTCATGTCACATAACTGAAATAAGTCTCTTGAGTTTCTAGTCGAATCCCAGATAGTTGCTCTTGATATATTCAAAATTTTTGACCTGGTCTCGTCCATAAACTTTTCTCCTACGGTGTTTCAGCTGAACTCTCCAGTTTTCTTTTAATCGATCAGAAGGAAATTCCGATGTATATTGGTTATTGTGGATGGTCACTTTTTAAGCTTTCACCAAGTTAATGCTGGGGCTCTTGAGGGATCAGTACTGGCACCAACTTTGTTTCTTTTACACATCAACCACATTCTCTTTTGCGTAACCAATTTCATTTATAGTTTTGCTGACTATCGACATCGTACTCTTCACTCCAGCTTTCAGGTTCCCAAGCCTGACTTGGAAAGCAAACGCAAGGTGATATCCCTTTTACAGGATCTTAATCTAATACGGAATTGGGGTGCCAAAAAGCTCCCCAATATAATGCATCCAAAACACACATTTCTCCACTTGCAGCTTCCAACAGAGAAAGTCGTGGTGCCGCACGTATACATCCTTATACCGTTGAACTGGACAGGTCCCGAACTTTCCACTTCTAACAAAATTTGATTTTATTTCCGGTGAAACTAAAGGTTTAAAAAAATTAAAATGACAAAACATTGCATTAAGACAATTCACTTGCCATACAGAATTTACGCATTTTATTTTTTTAAACTTTAGGCTCAGTCACCCATTGGCCAATTTATTTTTTATGTTAACCTTACTATTACTTTAAGAAGTAGTATAGCTACGTACACGGTGTACAAAAATAAGAAAAAACATATACAGAATAAACATAAGTATACATTGAATATTGTAACCAACTTATGTTTTTTTAATAGGGTTTCTACTTACTTAGTTATAGTTTTTGTCAAACATAAGGCAGAATCTCCATTCACTGTTAATTTTTTAAGACAGTTTATTAAATTCGGACAATAGTGAAATTTACTTGAATATGGAGCTGTGTTATTGAAAGGTGAATCAATAGTGAACTGAAGTCTGGGAGAATATAATTGCAACCTGCAACAAAAAGTTTTATAGTTTGAAAAATTGAATTAAAAATTTCGAGAAAGGAAAAATGTTTAACTAAGAGTATTTTGTTTTAACTGAACCTAAAAATTATATTTTATATTTCAACCCCAAGAATAATATAACGTATTATAAAAACATTTTAAAAGGAATGAAAATTGTACATTGATGGGTGGTTTGAACGCGGGCAGAATTGTGTAGATCATAAAAAGTATGTTTTGAAAAACAGTAAAATATGTTTTACTTAAAAACAATTGTTTTTCTTTGTTAGTGGGTTTAAAATATAATGCCCTTACCGTAAACTACTATTAATAATATCGTCAATTGACGAGAATTTATTATCCTCCCGATATACAGTAAACATGGCAAAAGATTTCCGGAATACAAAGCCGACATATGTAGTGTTAACATAAGCCACAATAAATAAACTATTCGCACTCTAGAGGATTTTGGCCTATGTATCGTGTATGTATTTCCAAAAGCATCTAAAATAAATAATTAAAATGTTTTGTTAAAACTTACCGACGGTATGAATAAAAGTGTGTGTACGGAGGTGTTGTTCCAACAGTTATTTTGGAATTTGGCCTATTATTGAGGCTATTTTTGCCAATGGTCATTCTCTAAACCAATTGTTGAGCATGATAATAAACTCTCTATTTTTATGGCCTAATTAAACCATAATATGGATTTCTACGATATCTCCTTTCTGTAAGATGACGCTACGCGCTACACGGCGCGGCGGGAGAAGCAATCGTCGGGAACGGCAAGACTGAAAAGTGGGCAAGCGTCGAGCGATTTTTTACAAGGCGGAGGCTACACGTTAATGTTCGCTCACCCGCGTGGCCACTTGCAGTTACGCATTAGCTAAAGAGAAAAAATTAAACGATTATAAATGAAGTGTAAAAACTAAACATTTAATCATAAAAATATAAAAATATATTTTTTTAATGTGAGTAAAATTATTCTCCTTTATAAACAAATACATATGAGAGCGTTTGTAAAATAATTTTTTCAAGAAAATATAAAATCGGTTTTGTGCAACGATAGTTGAACGTGACAACGTCGAAGGAATCATTACCTTTATCGCCGCAAATATCGTTGCTATAAACAATTGACACTACATTCACTTTTCACTGCACTCTTACTCAAGTAGGAGAGAAACAGATGTCGAACGACGCGGAGATTGTGTTTCTTTGTCGCTCTCGCTTGCACTTTAAGCCCTAAATGGAACGCGCGAGGTAATGCCGCATGTTTTTTGGTGCGTGCAGCCAGGTTCGTCGAATTATAAGACGTTATCACGTAAAAAGCTTTAAAACTTTTTCTATTTTGCTTGAACTTAACGTTTTTTAATATTTCAATTAGTTTAACCCTTAGGGTATGTAATTTTTTAAAAAAGTACTTAAAACCCAATTTCTGAAAATGTGTTCTAATAGTAATATCGGCAACACTCTATACTTTGTGCAAGTTACAAATGCGAAAGAAATAATCAAATTCATATGTACGCTGAAATAGGCAGGGGCGCACTAAAGAGTTCCATTGCTTTAAAGCAAATATACTTTCTAAATTATGATGTGACTTTTTTTCTACTACAACATTTAATTCGTAGTAGTACCTTAGAACAGAGTGGTTTGATTTTAGCAGTTTAGTTTAATACCTTTGAATTATTCTAAGCAATTGCCTTTCAATCAATAGACGAACAGAAATCGTAATTCCACGCGTTAAAAACTCTTTACAAATTTTGCATATACTGCATAAGCAATAGGTTTTGGTATATCGGCCAGTAATACAATAACAAAATAAGCACTCTTAGTCACGCATGTTTACATGTCGGTATTTAGTTAGATTGTCTCTTTTCCTCACATTGCCTATGCCGTATGTTATTTAGCTCAACCGGTATGTTTCTTAGAAAAATATAGAACAGTACTTTTTAAATAAAGCTACTGTTTATTTATCAATGTCAAAATATTTCTCTTAATTATTATTATTTATTTTCTTTATGTACAAGAATGCGAATCTAATTTAACTTTGCTATTTTAAATGGATATATTTCTAAAAATTAATTCTACATGCAATTCTAAGCAAACACATGTACCACATGCTATACCTATCATCTTAATTAGTTTTGGAGAAAATAGCGTTCGAAAATGTCATAATAACCGCCATTTTTATCAATTTGTAAAAAACAAATCCTGGTAGAAAAAGGCTAAGGCAATTTTTTACACATATTTAATGAGCCTTGTATCCTACCATATTAACACTGTAATTTCCGGTTTTACCGGAAGTGCCACAGAAATTGACTGTCGGCAGTAAAGAACTTTAATAACTTAAGTGGAAACCACTACCTTAAGCTCTAAATTATTTTGAATTAACATTTTTTTTCAAGCTCAATAGTTTTTAGGATAATAATATTGAAACGCTAGGCTGTCCTAAAAATAGCGACAAAAATATTATTTTTTAACGTTTTACCAATTTTAACTTAAAAAGTAGTAGGTTTAGGGATAGGATATACAAAGTATTTTAAAAAACATACGCCATCGTCCGGGAAGAAGTTCCTTATGCAAATGCCATTTGAGCAAGAAAAAACTTTGTTTTTTATGCAATTATTAAAGGAGTCTTTGGCTTCTGAAATTGTTTGATTGTACTAGTTTCTTTCTTCAATGCTAGCCTGTCGGTTTTCTGGACTAGGATCCTGTAGAGACTTCTTGTAAACCTAAACTTTTAGAAGTCTAGCTTTATTACTAGATTTAGAAAACCAGGGTTTATTATTGGATGGTTTGGGGTTCTTTATGGTTTGTGAAATATAGGTTTCAATGCCCAGTTAAATTGATTCAGTCAGTTGCCTACAAATTTTGGAAGGATCATCAGAAAAAAGCAGATGGAATCCCAAGGGTAAGTGACAAAGAAGTCCTCAGATCATCCCAGTCGGTGCGTGGTGGCATGAATTTATTTACCTGTGGATGTGTAGAGTAAGATATAGTAACTAAGCCTTGATCTGAGCGACTAGGGAAGCTATCACAGATGCTTTATAGAGTTCAGGCTTGGAGGTAAGAAAGATATCTGGGGTATTTAAACTATGATTAGGGACTCTAGGAAAGTAGGTGGGTTCCATAATAAGGTTGGTAAGAGAGTTACTAGCTGCGAAGATTTTGGCAGCCCTGTCTAGGTTCATCCTTATTATGGACATTAAATTCGTCAAGCACGATTACTTCGGTCTTTAATGGGACCGGTACAAACAGCAGATAAATTTAGTAGAAGACCCCATTTTAAGATTCGAATCTTGAGCACAAGCCAAATCATTGCGAACGTAAGCACATATGCCACCATCTGGGCGAAAAAACGAAATAGGTTCGTAGCCTCGGAACAGAAGGTGGCTGGTTAAAGATATAGAACTTATTTAAGTCTCCGTTAGAAACAGTATTTGGGACTTAGATGACTGAAGGTAATGGTGAACGGAGTTTATATTGGTGTAAAGCCCAAGTATATTTGCAAAGGAAATTGAACTTCTCAATAATGGCCCTCCGGATGCCCTCCTCGCCCGAAGATCCGAATGGAGGGGTATTTTACCCTCGGAAAATTTTACTCACCCGCCCAGAACCCGAAACTTCCGTTAAGACTTTACAGGTCCTTTAAAGAGTGATATGTTGTTAGTTAGACTACGGCCCTGCATTTAACAGCTTAATTTCTTTTATTTTGCTAACATAACTTTTAAAACATAAGTCCCATGGTTTCTGTTATTATAAATATACAGAGTGGCCCATATGTCTGGGAAAGTCCAATATTTCTGTTGCTTAACAAGATATTACAAAAAGTTTTATATAAAAGTTGTAGGGTATTTAAACGTGCATATCCCAAAAATATTTTGATGTATCACTGTGTGCCAAAAAAATGCTATAGCTAAAAAATTGTCTTGTTTTTTTTTAATTGTAACTCCCATTTTTAGTTTACAGAATTGGATTAAGCAAAAAAGTTGCATCTAGTACGTTATTTTATTTTTTACTCTTGGCTTTGTTGCCACGCTATTTATAGTGTAGTGAAACTTTTGTAAAAAGCATGTTACTCGAAAATAAGATAAAACCGGAAATAAATTAGTTTTTAATAATACTTAGCTAGGCGTTTCAACACACTAAGGATCACAAGATAAATTCCAATAAGATAACTTTCTAGACCTTATACAGGGTATTTCTTAGAGTATGGCCAGCATCTTAATATTTAAAATACCTACTAAATTTAATTTATTTTAAAGAAAAACTCTGTATGTTAGGCAATTTTTAGATTTTAGAAATAAAAATAGGGTAAATTTTTTAAGCGATTTCTATGACAAAATTTTTTTTGGATATATATAAGGTTTTAGAAAAATTCATGACAAGTATTTTTTATAAAGAAAAACTTAAATATTAAAAAAAACACTCAAAATATTTGTCAATATTTTTAAAATTTCATCTTTCCCAATTAAAAAAAAATGTAATACATGATGAAATTTTAAGAATATTGACAAATATACTGAGTGTTCCATTTAAAATACAAAGGTTCTTCCTTTTGGAAAAAATACTTGTGGTGAATTTTTCAAAAACCTTAAATACCTATCTAAAAAAACTTTGACATGAGAATCGCTAAAGAAACTTAACTTATTTTTATTCCTAAAATCTAAAAATGGCCCAATATACAAATTTAAAAAAATGAGATTTATCTTATAAATTATTTAGATGTTGACCATGCTATAAGAAATACTCTGTAAAAGAACTAATAAATTGTCTTATTAAAATTTATTTTGTGATCCTTAGTGTGTTAAAACACCTAGCTAAGTATTAATAAAAACTTATTTATTTCCACTTTTACATAATTTTCGGGTTACATGTTTTTACGAAAGTTTCAGTAAATTTTAAATAGCGTGGCAACATCGCCACGAGTGTCAAAAGTGTCAAATAAAATAACGTACTATATGCAAAATTTTATGCGGAATGTAATTCTGTAAACAAAAATAGGGGTTACGATTTAAAAACTAACTTCTTACCCAAAATGTTTTTTTTTTAGATACTCTGTATACATCAAAATATTTTTGAGACGTGCACGTGTAAAAACCCTATAACTCTTATAAAAAAAAGTAATATATCTTTACAACAGAAATATTGTACTTTACCAGACAATTGGGCCACCCTGTATATATATTTTTTAACATAATGGGGGTATTATTTAAAATCCAAATTCCGAACCTCCTGTTGGAACACTATATCCAAATATTTTTGATTTACAAACATTTTCAATTTTTATTTTTATTTTTAAGTCTACTTACCTCCTGCACACCTAAAAATGGTATTTTTTATCTTTTGATTATATTTCGGTTCATTCTTTTCCATTTTGCTTAAAAGAAAGACACTTACGCTTGTAAGAATTAAGGTTAATAGATAAAGAATTAAACCTATAGGACCATAGGGATCAAGTACTTTGGTCCAAGATAATGATTTTGGAGGTTTTGGAACACAGCAAATTATATCGTCAAAGGCGTACGTTGGTCCAAAATCTACATACTCGTTTCTTGGCATATATGTTAAAGATCCTATTCCTAAAAAAATCATTCTTTTTACTTTATATATAATAATTAAATATAATCAGTGCTTAAATTGTATTACAGCCACACATTTATCAAATTGGCAACATATCTACTGTGTGATGCAGTTATTAAATTAACAAATACAGAATTATTTACGGTAAGTGTCGTATAAAAAGATCTCGGAAACTACTAAAGATACAGTTTTTAAACTTTGGCGCTAGATTTAAATAATAATAATATTGATTTTAATATGGCAAATATTTCACTATTTTACGATTATACCGGAAGTGCGTATCAACTTGCTTATTTTAAATGGTATACCCTATATATTATTACATTTTTGAATCCTACCCGAAATTGTAAGTATATTTTGTGTATCATGTCATATACCTAAGTGTAACCGTTTTTGACATATTTAAATTAACTGTCAAAATATGACGTTTACAGACCCAAAAATATGTATTAATGTTTTCTATAAATAATCCCTTATTTAATTTGGGATAAAATTCCTGTTTAAAAGGATCCAATTAACCAAGTACTTGTAGAGTTCTAAAAATATTAATACAGTATGTTAAAAGACAAGATTAAAAATGAAACTGTAAAAACTACCAAAAATCCATTTTTATAAATGGAAACCCCAAAAATGTTATAATTTTATCTTACGTAGCATCAAAAATAAACGTAGTTTGTGTAGAGTTGCCTATTCCTAAAAGTTGTAGTTTTTGAGATATTTCCGATCAAATATTTTGCATGACAGGCAGTATGGATTTTGCCACAAAAGATCTACAGCAGATCTTCTCTCCTTCGTATCACACCGCTGGAATAAGTCTCTTGAGAGGTGAGTCCCAGATCGTTGCTCTCGATATATCCAAAGCTTTTGATCAGGTCTGGCATGCCGCAATTCTTAATAACCTTTCCTCCTATGGTCTTTCAACTAAACTCTGTACTTGGCTCTCTAGTTATCTATCTGATCGTCGTATATCAGTTATTGTAGACGGCCATTCATCAAGCTTTCATCAAGTAAATGCTGGAGTCCTTCAGAGCTCAGTTCTGGCACCAACATTGTTTCTTCTTCACATCAACGACCTTCTCTCGTCCAGAACTAATTCCATTCATAGTTTCGTCGACGATAGTACCCTTCACTCCAGTTTTCAGGTTCCTAAACCCATCACTAAACCTGACTTGGAAAACAAACGCAGAGCAATGCAAATATCTCTTTCACAGGATCTTAATTTAATATTAGATTGGGGCGTCAAAAATCTCGTCCATTTTAATGCATCCAAAACACAATCATGTTCCTTGTCGCGAAAAGAGTCATCAAATACTCATCCTCTACTTGTGAGCGGTCAAGTTTTAAAGAGCAAACACACCTTTAATCTTGTGGGCGTCACATTTGAAAGTAACCTTAAATGGCATAAACACATTGTATCTATAGCCACGGCAGCTTCAAAAAGCTTGGATTTCTCTTTCGAGCCAAAAAGTATTTCTTCCCTTCTAATTTATACACTTTATATGTGTCCCAAATCCGACCTCCCTTGGAATATTGTTCCCATATCTGGGGCATGGCGTCCCCCAAAACCCTAAGCATTCTTGATTCTATTCAAGAGAGCTATTCGTCTCATTAATGATCCTTCACTTACAGAAAGGCTTCCCTCTCTTGCCCATCGTCGGGCTGTTGGGGATTTATCGCTTTTTTATAGGTATTTCCATGGCTTCTGCTCTGAAGAATTGTCCGGTATAGTTCCTCCACTAATGGTTCCCAACAGAGAATCTCGTGGTTCTGCGCGTATGCATCCCTATACGGACCAACTGGACAGGCCCCGAATTTCCCACTTTGTTCGTTCTTTTATCCCTAGAGTTTCTAGATTGTGGAACCTGCTGCCCGCGGAGGTCTTTCCTTTCCCCCCACAACACATTTATTTACAATTTATATATATAACATCAAAATGTATGTGAATACTTCAAATAACCAAGTTTTTTGTTTTTTATTTTTTTTCTCACGAAATTTGGTGAATACTAACCTTTATATGTCTCAAATATGCTGTATTTTTTGGATTAAAAACATTTATTTTTGCACATTATTTTGAATTAATATTAAAAAGTAGCCTTATTTTTAATCGAAAATTTATGGACTGTTCGTTGATATCTCCAGTTCTGATGGTGTAAAAGAAAATACTTTACCACATTAAGTTTTCTCAAAAATGCATTTCATAGGACTTGTAGTTTCGCCAAAAATCTAGAAAAACCGTTTTTTACTCTTAAAACGCAACCCCTTCCACTACTCGACCTGTAGTTTTTTTTTTTTGTTACTACCTTTACATTTTTTTGAGTTTCATCCTACTATATATAGTTTTTTTTGTTTCAAAAATTATCGACCCTCGTCTAATTATGATTTTAAAAATTATCGAATCTGATTTTTATGCATTTTCTAAAAACATTTACCATTGTATTGTATATTTTTTACAGAAAAAGTAGAGATTTCGACCAAAAATAAGATTACCGATTTTTTTTTAAATACCGATATTTTGACACGTGAATTTTCGATTAAAAATAAGAGTACTTTTTCGTTATTAGGTTAAAATAATGTAAAAAATAAATATTTTAAACCAAAAAAAATGTAAATAAAATAAATTAATAAAAAAACAAAGTTAATGATGGTGATTCGAAAAAAAAGTTGGTTTTTCCCAAAAATTACGAAACGACTGTAAATTTTTAAACTTTAAAAATGGAAAATTGTAAAGCAATAAAATGCACAACTTTGAACTGATTTTCCAATCTTCTATCTCTATCTACTCCCGGGATTCTAATATCGCGCCTCATATTTGTTACACCCTGTATACTAGTCAGCCAAAAATAAATAACACCATGTAAACCTATGTCTGCAACTTCTTCCATGAGTTGTTCAAATACTCCAGTACCAAATCCACTAGCATTTAATATACCCCACTCGGAGAATTGCACAGAAATATTCAGTTTCAGTTTTTTTGCAACTGTTTCAATTAGTTTCATTTCTATACCATGATTTACAATATGTTTGTGTTTATTGGTTATTCTTGGAGGGTAAACAAATGGAGGGTAGACTACAGCAGCCACCTAAAATAGGTTTTTAGGGTAAAATTGCTTGTTTTGTCAGTAAATGGGTTACATTCAGAAGGTGTACCGGTCTAAGAGCTGGCACGAATTTTTGGTAAGGTATTTGAGGCAATTTGGGAACTTATTACATACTTGTCCTATTATACCCCAGATTTAAAGAGAGTACAAGGGACTAAAATGTTTAATTGTTAATAGTCTTTTTAAATCTTCATAAAAAGTCAGTGGCGTACTTTTTTTTCACAATAATATTGGCTGTGGTGTCCACTGAGAGGTCACTGGACCCAATATTCTTAATTTAGGTAGAGCTTTACAGGCGCCTTACTAAATTTAATATCATCCAAATCGGTTTACGGAATTTATTTAAAAACTTTAACGCCTGTATCTCAGAAATGAAGCATGTCCGGACATATGTTTATAGTAACTTTTTTTCATAAAAAGACATAAGAAAGCACCCCTTAAGTTTCGTACTGTAGTTAGGAAACACCCTGTATTTTTAGGAAACAAAAAATTAATATTGTTTTTTTGCTTTAGACCCACTACTCAGCAGCCAGGTCTGCAGTTCCGTGTTGAGGTGTAATAGGACAAGTATGTGACAGGTTCCCAGCCAGCCTCAAAAATTGGTGCCAGCTCTCCTGCTATTATTTTGTCAATAAATGGCTTAAATTCTTAAGAAGAATTGTTAAAAACGTTTTGTGACTTCTTTTTATAAAGAAAATACCTAAGGTGACCACACGTCTTGATTTTGGCGGGACAGTCCCGCTTTTTGAAGGACTGTGCCGCATCCCGACGATTTTTAAAATTGTCCCGATTTTTGGTAGGAGTTGGTGTAAACAAAGAAAACAAAAGGTTTTCGCGGAGATGAGGACTTTTTTGGCTATTCAAAAAAATTGGGAGATGAAAAACAAACTGTATCTACAATCCGCCATAAAAAAGAAAATAAGTAAATGCTTTTAAGCATAAGGTAGAAGCAAAAGCAAATGCTTATAAGCATAAGATAGAAGCAAAAGCAAATGCTTAGAGCAAAAGGTAGAAGTAAAAGCAATTGCTTCATTCAATATGAATAATCATTACCTTATACTTGTAAGCAAATTCTTCATAAAAACGAGTAAATGCTCATAGATAAAGTGTTAAAAATTCGTAGGCATGCCGGGTGTTTCTCACAGGTGCCCCCATAACCTTTTAAGATAGAAAAGTAAAATATGGTATGTCGTTATTTAATATAATTGTAAATTGATTAATGTATTTACTTGTTTTTTATCACTTCCAGATTAACCGAAAATGACTACTACTTTCAAATTTTAAATGGCACCACCAGTATACTTTATCTTTTTGGATATAATATGACATTCCGAATACAACGACACCTCACATGTCACTTTTTGACATTTCTGCTGTCACAATTTTTTTTTTTTTAATTTTACACCAGAGTGTCATGGTATAGTCATGGTTAACCTACAACGGTTTATTTTAGGTCAAGTGGCTATGGACAAATTAAATCAATCGTCTTTAGTTTTTAGGACTTTTTACGGCAGAGTTAAAGTTAAAAAAATTCTATTTATGGTCATGTCTTCTTTTTTAAAGTGGAATGAGGGGCTCGTAAGCATAGCCTAAAAAGCTTTTTTTTAAGAAGCATGTAAGAAAATGATTTTATACCAACCATTACACTATATGATAATCACCTCAACATTATTTCGTTTCTATATTTGTACTTATACTCTTTACTCTTCTTTTTCTTTCCCCTATAGTAGCATTATTTTGAAGAGCAAGAAAAAAGGTCCCCACTTGTTAATTGCCCTCTTTTTCGATTTTCACAATTTTCATTCCTACAGCCGCCCTCCCTTTCTTTCATACTTCCCGCCCTTTATTTTACATTTTTCCACTCCTGCAGCATTGCGCCCTGGTGCCTTGCACCACTTGCACCACCCGGTAGGCAAGTAAACAGAATACCGCCTACATATTGTATGCAGTCCTGAGCTAACCACTTCACGTTTTCCTTTTCAAACCGGAAAAAAACTTTTAAAATTACTCGTTCGCAGTGTACGCCGTTGCTTGTAGTATTGATGATTTCGGAGATTTATCATATCAGTCAATTTTACTTTTACCCAAACAAGTGTGTAAAAAAACAGCGAAACTTCTTACAGTGGCAGCTCTGAGTAAATACTGCACTTGTAAGCAAATGCTTGACTTTATTCATACGTTTGATGTAAATCCTTCTATATTATGAGCATTTGCTTATACTTATAAGCAAAAGCATTTATTTATAACTTCATTCATACTCCGTAAAGCATTCACTTCAAATTTTGTAGGTATAAGCATTTGCTTTTTTTATTCGTATGGCTTATTAGAGACATTTTGCACCTCTTAAAATAACAGACTATTTTTGGCCTCCTTATGGTTATCGTTATTAAACATAACGATTACGGCAGCAGTTTTAGACAGAGATTTTGCAACCTCTTTTAAGAAATTTATCTTGCGTCTGCGCTTTCGACCCATAACCTTATTTTTGCCTGTGGTTCGCCGATTTTAAAGTTTGCGAAAAATCAGTATTTACTTTTATTCTCCATAAGTTATATATTGATTTTTAATATATGCAAACAGTTCCCTTGATTTTGTTTTTTAAAGTAGATGTAAACAATACAGTATAAGCAAAAAGCAAGTGTGCCAGATTGTAACATGTAAATTAATTACTGATTTAAAACATCCTTAAAAATGCAAGTCCGTTTTAATTTCTTTACACTATTTTATTTTTCTTACTGCTATGAATTTTTCGCTAATTATTCGTTATGTATCAATAATATTTTAATTAATACGGTATTAAAATTTCAACCTTCTTAAATAATCGATATTAAAAATTTTACAATTTGGCAACCACGCAGTTTACCAATAACGATAAAGATAACGATAAGCTCTTCGGTATTCATCCGTAATTAAAGGAGTCCGGTATGGTTAATAACGATAACGGATCATGTTTGCGTTACTGCGCAGTCTCAGAATAAAGTTAACCACAACGGAATTGCAAAATAAGGGGTGCAAAATGTCTCTATTGAGTTGACCGATTTCTTTTACGTTACCTATTAAAACTATTTAAAGGTGAGGCCTTTTGTCCCGATTTGTACAATGGAAAATGGATCACATTAGGTAGATATACCTGCAGGGTGTTACAGAAATACGCAAAAAAAAGTGCAAATAAAAATATACCTTGAAATTCATCACTTTTATGATAAAGGATATGTAGTTTATTTTACATTTATCAAAAACCCACTGTGATATAGAATAGGTTGACGCAAATACAAGGTGCCCCACGAGGCATTGCTACGATTGATTTTTTGGAAAGTGGGCTTTAAAAACTTTTTAAAATTTGGTAATGGTATGAAGTTAGTGGGGGACATACAGCTAAAGTTTTGACAATTCTAGCACTTCCAGTTATCCCGAAAGTTAATGTCAACTTCCTAATTTTTAAATAAAACACCCTATTTAATATTTATTGTTTAGATCCTGCGTAAAATTCTAAACATATTTTATATATAATGTCCTATTTCTAAGTCTTACCGTTTTTGACTTATTTTATATTTTATGTCAAAATGACGTTTGCAAGCCATAACGTAACGATATATTTTTTTTAAACAAAAGCCTTTAATAGGAATTGAAGTAAGATTCCTTTTAGCAATAGAATTTTTTTAGTGACTGTATTATTATTTTAACAATTAAAAAATACAAGGTGATTAAATGTAATTGTTAAATATTATATCGACAAAAACCGCTAAATTTTTCCAAAGGAAACCCCTATCTTTTATTACTTTATCACATTAAGCATCAAAAATAAGGGTGAGTTTGTAAAAGAATTTCTATTTCAGAAATTTAAAGTTTTCTTAATATAAGCAATTTAGTTTATACTCTTTTCTAACAGATGCTGTTAAATATGGGTAAGTATGGTGTAGTTACGCATAACGCCGCATCTCGCTGGGGGCTAACTAAAAGTCATATTAAAATCTGTACTTAACGGCATTGTTAAAATAGAACAATCATACATTTTTAATATTTTGAAAACTAAAATAAATTCTTAAAATAGACATTTTTATACAAACTTACCCTTATTTTTATGCACAGTAGGATAAAGTAGTAAAAGATAAGGGTTTCCATTTAAAAAATATTACTTTAGGTGTTTTAATTGATATAATTTTTAATGATTATTTTTGACCACCCTGTATTTCTTAATTGTTAAAATATCAATACCGTTTACTGAAGAAGGTCTTTTTCTACAAGGAATCTAACCCTACTTAATATTAAAGATTTTTGTTTAGAAACAATAAATCGTTATGTAATGGGTTGCAAACGTCATCTTTGACATAAAATTTAAATTAAGTCAAAAACAGTAGGACTTAGTAATAGGACATTATACATAAAATATGTTTAGAATTTTTGCAGAATCTTAAAAATAAATAATACGAAGGGTGTTATATAATAAGGTAAGTTTACATAACTTCTGGTATAACCGGAAGTGCAAGAGCTGTCAAAATATTATTGTTGTATGTCATCTACTTACTTTAGACTGTAGCAATGTTTTAAAAATGTTTATGTTTTACCCATCTATTATTGATCTGTAATACGGAATATGTTATGGTAGCAATAATACCTGCTATCACACCTAGGGCATTATAAGCGGGCATTATGATAATGCCCGCTTATAATGCCCTAATGCGCTAATATGGAAATTTTGTTGCTTATCCAATTTTATTTCTCTCACAATAAAGATCAAGTTTATACAAAAATAATTTTTCTTTAAACAATACTAAAAATTAAACTTTATTTCCAAAATAAAAATTACAATTTTGAAATGTCCCGGAAAATGTAGCTGATCCCAGTATAGAATGGTCGGTGTTTTTTGTGATGGTAGCAGCGGTGGTAGCAGTAACGCTATTTTGTATAGAAGAACAGTCCATTAAAGAACTTTCAATAGTCGATACGGAATTAACCTCGGAATTAACTGAATTGGCAATCATTTTGGCTACTTTATTGTTTTTGGATGAAATACTTTCTTCTATATATCCTTCAGCTACTGAAGAGCTTTTCCATTTCCCATGTTGTTTTAGCGTTTCAAACGAAGCACCTGCCTCAACAAGTAAAGTTGACGATATGCGACGCAAACAGTGGCCGGTGTAACCTTCTGCATTATCCAATTTTAAAAATTTTGCGATCAATGTTGGGATGCTTCCTATGGCATTTTTTCCAATGGGTTGTACTGTACATCGACCCTTTCTATAGGTAAGAAAGAATCTTCGCTCCTTTATTCCAGCTGGTCTTAATGTTGTGTACTTTTTTATAGTTTTAGTTTCTGGTACCTTTATAACCAAGACTGTTCCTCTATCTTCAATGTCATCAATAGTCATTTTGACCAACTCATCTTAAACCTCCAAAAACACCCATTACCAATATGACTTTGTGTACCAAGTAGATATCATCAGGAGCCTTCTTAATAAATTTTAATATTTGTTCTCCTTCCAAAACTTTAGACTTCTTCGGGACGTATCCTTTCGACTTAACTTTTAAAAAATATATGAGACGATGGTATTGTGAAATGTCTATATTTTCATAGACCATCAACGTAGACCTTAGGGTGGAATACTTGATCCAGAGAGAGCTCGGACTGTATTTTTCCGACTAAAAATAATAAAGTTTGTTAAACATATGTATTAAAATAAAATCAATAACTTCCAGTTCCTGAAAATATGCCATTAAAACGGTTTGCGTTCGCATCTTTCCCAATACCAAATATGCCATACTCCCGATCATACTGTTGCAAAAGATTTTCAGTCGCTTTTATGGCCTTTTCTCTTATATTTTGTGGAATTTCTTCCATTTTGAGCAAACCGTTAAATAAAAAATGCCAATTGACTAATTGATAGAAACATCAAAGTCAAACTTAACACCAGTCATTATCTACTTACGTATACAAGTACAGGTGCAACTTATTTTTATATTGCGAATAAATAATGTAATTAGTCATTGAAAAACTCTTTTTGGGTAAAACATAAAGCGTTGTATGCACCACGGGCTTTGCTGGACTATAATGCCCATCAGGTCGAAATCTAGCCTTCGACCTTCAGGGCATTATAGTCCTAGTAACGCCCTTGATACATAAATAGCTATTAAAGCTTAGTTTTTAAATCAATAGCAGCATATCTTCGTTGGACTCCCTGTATATTAATAAGGACTTACTCATATGTACAAAATTGATTTGTAAAGTACTTACATAAGTGGCGTATGTGCAGACAATTCATTATTTGATTTTTTTTAAATGTGTGTTTTTTTGTTAATATCTTAAATATACCCTAACCTAACTGAGATTTTAATAAAATTTGTTAATATAATCTGTTGCATTAAGAAGCTTAAGATTAAACTTAATTAAATTTGTACATTTTACCCTCAGTAGCATATTTACCAAACGGGTTTTGTAATAAAGTGTTTTCGTTAATTGTTTTAAGCGTCATTTTGAAGTTGAAAAATTTTGTTATTCTTCGCCTTTTTGCCTTTTAATGAATTATTCTATTACAATCTGAATTGCAGTAAATTAATTTTTATACAACCACAGAATTTGTTTTTTTTTTAATTTTAATATTTATTTCTGCACTCATTTTTGATACTACTTTAAAAATATTTATATTTATTTCTTCTTCTAAAAAAATTTTTATTTTTTTATTTTTAAGGTTGTCCAGGTTTCTTTGCAATTGCAGTATAACTTGTTTATTATTAAAGATAGAGACTTGCGGTTTTTGCAAACTGTGGCTAATTTTTAATAAAATGAAAGATGGTCCTAAAATATTTCTGCCACGGCTCTCATTGTTTTTGACATGCATGGCATTTTTTCCATTTTTAAGCCCCCTTGTATTTCAGTTGTCTTGTAACTTAAAACAAAAATAAAACTGATGTTAATAGATATTTTTACATAAAACTCAGTACTGTAGGTAGATTTTTTTAAATACAAATTTTCCGCGCTGTACAGGGTATTCCATTTAAGAGGAAAAATGGCATTATATTTTTACTGTCCCATATTTTTTAATAAATTCAAGATAGCCAATCAATATATTTTAGCTCGGAAAATTTGAAAATCGTATTAAAAAACAATTGCATGAAAAACAAAATAATTACGCCATTAATGTTGCATTTTTAAATGAATAACCATAATTATAATTATATTTGAGAATGTTTTGCTTAATCCTAGGTATTTTTATTAAAGGTACTATATGTTTGTCTTTACCTGTTTTTTGGTTATTAACGCTTAAGGAGTCATATTTTCGGACAATATTATTTAATTAAATATATCAATACAAGACAAAGGTAATACAGGTCATTACTTAATACTTTACAGTCATTAAAATTTTTACCAATTGGTGGATTTTATTAGTTGTTTTTTTCAAATGAATGACTTGTTAGATAAAAAACCACAGATAGTCAGGCTTTATTACAAGCGTAAAGAAAATGCCACTGAAGCAAAAAGAAGTCACACTGATAATTTTCAAAGAAATAAAAAAAAATACTTTGAAGTATCAGGTAATCCTGCATTACCTGTATTTTATATTGAGATATTTAATTGAATAAGCAAAATGTGGCCTTTTAAGGGTCAATTACTTATAAACAGTTAAGGATAAACACATGTAGTACCCTGAATAAAAAAACACTTAGAACGGACCCTAGAATTCAAAAATATAATAACAAATATGGTGTTCAATTTAAAAAATACAACATTTATTGCGTAAGTTTTTGTTTTTTTTTTTAATACGATTTTTAATTTTCTGAGCTAAAATACATGGCTATCTTAAATGTATTTAAAAATATGGGAAAAGTCTAAAAATATGCCATTTTTCTTCTTAAATGGAATATTCTGTACATACATAGACTAAACATGTATTTTTTCATGAAACATCCTGAATGGAAGCTTTTAAAAATACAGTGTTTTTTGCTTTGTCTGAAATGCTAAAAGTTATAATAAAAATTGTCTGTGATATGCAGGGTGCTTAAAATTCGCGAAAATAGTATTTTGAAAAATGAAAATGTTTTTGGAAAATACTTTATGATGATGATGATTGAAAAGAAACTAAAATAGTTCCGTACATTTTTTAGTGCTTTACATTACTTTGGAAAAGTTGGGTGGAAATTAAAATCTTTTTTTTCAATAAATAATTGATTTTACTTTTTATATGTGTATAAAGTTAAAGTGTATGTAAGTACTAAGACAAAAAGTAACGATTTATTCAACAAAATAAAGTTAAAGGTTTTATTACTATTTCACGCTATTTAAATAAGTAGTTAAAAAAAATTATAACCGATTTTTGTTTATTTTCCCAAATAACATTTTTCTAAATTAAAATCTTCCTGTATATTATAGGGTGATTCTATTTAAAGCTTTCTTTTAAAAAAAAATGGATTTTTTTCGTGGCGGGAAAAAATTGAAATTAAAACTCTTTGATAGATCTTTCAAATGGATAGATAATATTCAGCGGATTTCATTTAAAAAAGTCCTTTTTTGCAATAAATCAAAGACGCGATGTTCAATTGTTTCTTTTGTGGCAGCACGTTAATCAGCGGAACAAATGCTTTACTTCAGTAATTTAACTGACATCGTTTCTTCACTAATAAAGAAGTTATAAATAGTGCCGTTTGATTACCCTGAATATAATAAAGCAGCTTAACAAATATTCTAACGTCTAAATTGAAACGTTAACAATTTTTTTGGCCATATGATACGACCTTTCCAAATCTCGATTTGACGTCAAGTAATGTGACGAAACATTTAAAGCCTCTGAAAAAGAGTATACTAGAAAGGTCCAAAAATGGGAAAAAATTAGTTTTACTTAATGTCAAAAACAATGGACCCTTAAAATATCATTTGGTATCATTTTTTCTTTCATTTAAAAACAGCTACATTTTTAAAAACTGCAAGTTTCTATCCCTAGTAATATAATATAAAACCAAGATACCTTGCAATTTTACCAAAATCTGGACATCATGTATATTTAAACTATTGACTAAATAACTTTTAACTATATTTTTAAGATTTTTCAGGTCCCTTTTATTTTTATACTGACTGTTTACTGCTCCACTTTTAAAATCCTTAGTTTTTGTCATGTCAAAGATTAATTTTACGCCTTTGATCTATGGCCCAAGAGGGGATTTCATAATTTATTAAAGCGCGGCAGATTAATATACTGGAGGATACCCTGTACCCGGCTAAGTACCTCCACCAAATATGAGCCCCGTATACAGGGCCGATCATAACAAGCAAAAATATATCCATCAGAAATTGTCGAGCGAGTCAAATTAGGATAGGGTGAGTTAATTACATGCTAAACAGTGTATATTTCACTAAGCTGACAATTTAAAAATGACGTAAAGAAAACAGAGGGTTACAAAAAAATCATTTCGACAGTTTTGAGCGTGGCGATTTTTTATATTAAAGAAAAAAATAAAGGATAATAAAAATATATAATTATATTAATTTGCATAATTGTCATTGACGTGTAGTATGTCTCCTGTAAAAATAAAAGGTCATTGATATGTCGCATTTATTGTGACATCACACGAGTTTGACATTTTTCTAACCCTCAACATACCTATTAGAGGAAGTCTTGCAGCTTAGCTGTGCAAACAATCGCATGCTTAAAAAACAATAAACTTTAGTTCTGCATAATTATACTGGTGAGCAGGATCAAAAGCAATTGATTACACTCTTGTCATATTTCTTTCTCATGCTCTTTTTCACACTGCCATAAAGGCTGACTCTAGAAGAATATTTCTAAGGCTTTGTATGGAATCCAAACAAACCCCTCTACGCCCCTCTCCTCTACATAAAACAAACAAAGGTTTTTATGGAAAATATTCTTTTTTTTATTTTTTATTTTTGTTACATTAGTGGCACTATTTAAAAATATTTTATCAAAATGGATTACGAGGAACCTTTCAGCATTAATATCATTGATTAAAGTTCGTAAAATTATACTTTTGTTCACATAGTTATATATATTATATATATATCACAAATACCTAATTACGAAAGTTTTGAGTCACAGTGGCACAAATAGCCTACACTAGTCACAAACACCTTAAAACACACAAAAACTTACATAAATCGCGTTATTTCAACTTTCAGCACGAATTCCCCTAATAAAAATTTATTGTTTGGATTCCTTGCGTGCGTCGTGACGTCAGAACTAAATGCGCGAATTGTATTCTATTAAGTTACATTAGTACGCGCTGTGCTGCGTCGCATCACACGTGTTATACGGCTCCTAATTTGTGCCATGCCTTAGTTGTTTTACAGAACTAACTTACTTAACAATATTATTATAAATAAATAAATTACTTACTTTAAGTCGGCAATTTTTAACTTGTTTGGGAAAGTTCATATTGAAAAGACCATGTTTTGAATTAAAAAATGTAAATGTGTTATTTTTTTAGCATAAAATCCATATTTTTATATGCTGAAGTATTTGTGCCACATCTTGCCGATTTTCCCACAAAATGCCAGCCGTAAATATCAACCATAGTCTCTGAACTATTGGATCTTAATTTTAGTACATGGGGTTTAGTAAAACCATTTTGCCACAATATTTTAAAATATTTTGGCATAACTTGGCTAGGTGAATTCTCAGATAAATCCACTAAAAATTATCATTTATATGATTTTTAAAAATTAACTTATATTTTATATTATATTACTAATATGGGGTAAGCTTTTTGGATGTTTAGTACAGAGATTTCAGAAACCACTGCAGCTACAAGGATGGTTAAACACGGATAGAATTGTAGTTTTTCAAGCTTAGTTACAATCACTCTTTGTTACTTAAAAAAATCATTGCTACTTGATATTTAAAGAGAAAAACGTTTTTTAAAAAAATTGTTTTTTCTCTGTAGCTCAGTTAATATTCGGAATAGAAAAAACCGTAAATAGAAAACTTGTAAATTGTTATTTTCCTAATAGAAGGTTGTAATCTGATATTTGATATAAAGGTCTGTTTTTTAAGACTACAGTAAAAAAGCACAAGCACGTGTAATTTAATTGGTTTAAAAGCGCTACAGACGGACATGCAAAACTGTCACATTAGGGGTGGGATCATGGTTAGTTCTGCTTAGTTTTGGTTCCTAATAAAACGATTTGATTTTAAAGCCTACTGTCTACGTTTGTTGCAAATAATATATTTGGTACAAAATCTGCAGTGTCATTTCTATATCAGTATAAGCCTAACATTGACTGCATGTTTTAACTTCAAGTAAGATATAAAAAATAATTGATGGGAAACTTAATCTTTAATCTACATATGTAGATATGCATACATATACAGGGTGTTTTTTAACTACAGTACAAAACCTATGGCGATGGTTTCTTATGTATTTTTATAAACACTATAAACATATGTCCGAATTTGCTTCATGTCGGAGATACAGGACGTTAAAATTTAAAAAAAAGTCGGTAATATTTAAATATCTTGAAAACCCTTTAATCGATAAAGCTAAAATTTAGTACACTCATTTAATGTAATACGGCGCTTAAATAAAATTACCAAGATTAAGTTTATTGAGTCTAGTGGCGTCTGAGTGGGCACCACAGCTAATATTATTGAGGAAAAAAATACGTCATACACTTTTTATATAGTTTTTATATTTTTTTTATGATTAGGCAATAAAAATACAACTTTTCAGTCTTTTGTATATCCTCGTAGTATATCTCGCTTTGCTTTTGAGAAAAAAATTAAAGCCACTTAAGTCATTTCAAAATGTATATCCATGAACAGCATAAAATAAAATCCAAAATTAAAAAATATACAATTTCGACCTTAGTAATTAAGGAAAATAAAAATGTTTGATAAAATAAACGATTGCTTATTTATTTTATGGCAAATCTGTGTTTATTTTTTGTTTTTGTTTTCTATATTATGCTGGATACTTTTGGAAGAAATTAAAATTGCTTTTTTCCAAAAACTAAGGTAAAGACAGAGAATACAAGAGGCTAAAAAGTTGAATTTTTATTACTTATTTATACAAAATTTAAAAAAATCTTAAAAAGTCGGTGGCTTACATTTTTTCTAAATAATATTGGCTGAAGTGCTCACTAAGACACCCTAGACCCATTAATCTTAGTCTAGGTAGAACTTTACAAGCGCCTTATTACATTAAATGAGTGTACCAAATTTTATCTAAATCGGTTAAAAGGTTTTAAAGATAATTTAAAAATACCGACTTGTTTTAAAAACTTAAACACTCTGTATCTCAGAAATAAGGTAAGTCCGGACATATGTTTATTATTTATGGAAACTTTTTACGTAAAAAGACATAATATAAATCACCTCCTTAAGTTTCGTATCGTAGTTAAGAAACACCCTGTATATAAAAATGAATTCATGTTTTCTTGGTCACGCTATAACCTAAGAAAAAAATTCCCGATTTTATTCATCTTTTTTTAAGTTTCTGAACACTATGTAAATGGTTCTTACAAAGGTCAAAATCAAAGTCTCGTCAACGGGTGAAGTATAGTATATTACATTACAAGTGTGGAAAGTGACTAATTTCACACGAGTGGGAATATTGTTACACGAGGCGTTAGCCGAGTGCGACAAACCCACGAGTGTAAGAAAGTGATTTTTACACAAGTAATGTATGTACACTATTTTTCCTACGACCACAAGTTATTTACCAAAACAAATAAAAGTTGTTTGTCTTCACAGAAAAAAATAAGAAAACAATTGAAAACTTTGCATCACTAGGGTGATATATACTTTTCCTTACTGCAATATATTATACGGTTTAAAAATATGTTTATATTAAAAATCACCTACCTATTCGCTTTTTATCATTTTAGAATTAAAAAAGGTCCTCATTTAAAAAATATTGCATGGCTTTTTCAATGTAAATCCAGGTAACAGCCTGGTAACTTCAAATTTATTTTAAATAACAATGACAGCGATGACAGCTTTATATTATACTTTGCAACACTAGTGCTGTAAAGTACTTTGCAACACTAGTGTGATATAAGGCATTTTCTATGCATGAAAACACTGTGCTATTTACTATTTTCACATGTGGTCGTAGGAAAAAGATATATCAGGTTCGTTTTAAAAGATTAATAATTTTAAAATTGTGTCAGTTTTTTGTAATATTAAAAAATATTTCGCATATAGTTTGAAAATTAGGATTACATCAAAAATTTTGCAATTTTTTGGACCCTGTGCACAAAGGGTGTGTCCAAGAGAGCAAGAATTTTTACGAGGGGCGTGGAATATTGTGTGTTTAACCTTGATACTTTCATGGTATTGTTATTTAAAATAATAAATTACAGGTTTCGATAAATATTTATAAGTTTAATATATAGGACAGACTGTTACAAATTCGAGGGCCACCTTTAGAAAAACGAAATTTGACAAAACAGTTTTAATTTTTACTAAGTTTACTTAAAGAGATATTTTAAAATAAATGGTACCTATAAGGCATTACTATATTTTGATACTATATAAAAAAATGTATACAGGGTGTCTACGTAAGTTGGCGGCATATGGGAAACTTTTTTATTATTAATTTTACGAAAAAAGTTATTCTGTATAAAAAGTTCTGCATGGTCGAAAACCTAAAATTTAATTATCAGATATCAAATTGTGTCAGTCATGTACGAGGTTTGGCCAAAAATGTAATTTTTGCTCAAGGTAAAGTACCTGTATTTTGGCTAATATTGCGAATTGTTATAAAGAAAAGATGTTTAGAATTAAAAATTACTTCCAAATATGTAATTTTGTTCATTTCCAAAAAAAAGATTTTTTTCTGTGATAATGGTGAAAATTTAGGTTTATACAGGGTGGGCAAAATTGGGCGTAACCAAAATCGAGAAAATTTAATTTTGTACATTAGTGTATTGTACATTCTTCTTGTTATAATAACAATTAATTTATAAAGTTTATTTAAAACTATACTAATCTTAATATACTTTTAAAAGTATAAACACAGTAAAAAAATGTGTGTTTTTTAAAAGAGCCAATATTTTTGTTTAAATTGTTTTCTTACCTTTTAAATTTGGTTATTTGGGGATGATAATGATGGGATAGGTTATCAGGTGTAATATTATTATTTGTTTTTTTATTTATAAAAACCCCTGACTTATAGCACATTTAAAAAAAAGTAATATTCTTTTTATTTATAGCCTTCTTGATAACATATTATTTCAAATTTAGTTGGTTTAAATTTAAACATAAATTTATATTTTGTCGAAATAACAGGCTTAAACGGGGTTTATTCTTATAAAATTATAATTAAAAAAAACAGAAACATTTTAGTGATGATTATACACATGTAGGTATTAATGTTTGTTAATTGTTTATACTTTTAAAAGTATATTAATGTTAGTATAAATCATAAAAAATATCTTAGTTATTACATTTAAATAATAATTTCAAACATTCTTGTAAAAAAAGGTTTTATTACGGGGTACGCTCAAAAAGAAATAATAAAATTCAAATATTTAAAAAACTTTATAAGGTAATGATACTGTTATTTATATATATATATATATATATATATATATATATATATATATATATATATATATATATATATATATATATATATATATATATATATATATATATATATATATATATATATATTTGTTTTTGGAGTGACAAGGACAATTAATTAGTAAAAAATATACAGGGTGTTAAGAAAAACATCAAGTTGGCATCGTATCTTTTTAACCCAACCATGTATAAAAAATAGAAAACTCTGTGCAGATTCTACGTAAAAAAATCAACAATTTTTTTATTATGGTTTTTTGATATTTTTATATTAATGGATATATCGAGTAAAATTAAAAAC
Organism: Listronotus bonariensis; assembly: GCA_014170235.1. Lineage (NCBI taxonomy): Eukaryota > Metazoa > Arthropoda > Insecta > Coleoptera > Curculionidae > Listronotus > Listronotus bonariensis. The sequence goes on from JACEGR010002973.1 coordinate 90,594, forward strand.
ATTTTTTCCTTGTATCTCTTAGATAAATAATTTTAATAAAATTCTAACTACGCCTTTTTTAGTTTCTCCAAAATCGATTCCATAACACCTATATTAGTTTTTTAATAATTATGGTAATAGCCCATAAAAACGCCCAATTTTGCCCACCCTGTACAAACCTAAATTTTCACCATTATCACAGCAAAAATAAATCTTTTTTTTGGAAATTACTTACGTAGACACACTGTATACGTAATAGGTAATAAAAAAGTAAACATTTTTTAAAGGTAAATATTTAAATTAAAGAAACCGGATATTTTAATCCTTCTAACATTTTATACAGGAAGGCCATTTAAAAGCAAAATAGAGCTCATTTTGGGCACTCCAGATCATTTAACAAAAAACACCCCCAAAATTTTAAATCGAGTGATGACCCTATTTTAAAGGTCTTTTGATTTTCATTACAAATGCCAAGGTTGAAATCTCTACTATGATTTTTGTTAATATTACAGCTTGTCAAAATTTTGACTTAAATTTTTTAATGCACAATAATAAATTACCTGTAAAAGCAAGCTGCTGGTAACTTAGAAAATGTGATAAGAGTTAAATGACCTTTAAAATAGGATATCAACAACATCTTTTCGGAGAGGGTGTGATTCACCCTTAAATTTTAGTGGTGAGTCACACCCTCGATTATCTTATTTTAAAGATCGTTTAACTCTTATCATATCCCCCTAGTGTAAAGAATCTTGCTTTTACAAGTAGTTTAATATTGTAAATAAAAAAATCAACGTTTAGTTAAGCTGTCATATTAACAAAAACAGTTTCCGACCGAACTTTCGATTTCGTTTCGGCCAAAACTTTGCCGAAACTTATTTCGGAAGTTGACGTGCGCTCTCGTCTAACTTCGTTTCTCGCGGCCACGCTCTGGCGAACCCTGGCGGCCATGTTCGGGAATTGTCGTGCCCCGAATTAATGCAATATACATTTAGTATTTTATACTTTACCACGTAATTTTCGGTTACGGCCAAACCGAAAACGAATGTTCCGCCGTGGCTTCAGTTTCGGCCGAAACCGAAACTCACGTGATCAAGTATAAAATATATACATATTGCATTAATTAGGGGCATGACAATTTTCGAACATGGCGGCCAGGATTCGCCAGAGCATTACCGCGAGAAACAAAGTTTAGGTGAGAGCGTAGGACAACTTCCGAAATTAGTTTCGGATTCCGCAAAAGTTTCGGCCGAAAACGAAACCGAAAATACGGTTGGACACTAAAAATAATAGCATAGACTTTAAACTTTGTAGTTGTAATAAGGGAGATCTTCACAATAAGTAGCACTTGACGCCTTCGTCCATTTAAAATTTTGGGGTGTGAGTCCCACCCCTGTTAGACGGTTGCAGTTCAGGGGGTGAAAGTGGCAAAAAATGTTTTTCCCTAAAATCAAAAATTTACGAGTAAAAGCGTTTTAAGAAACTCTGGATAGGAATTAAAATATGTAATTTTATACTTGGACAACCTGTTTTTATTTGTTGCATTTTTAAATTTGTTAAACAGAATGTTTAAAACGTTAAATAAGCTGGACTTGATAATTTATGATATTTGTAATACCCTGTTAAAAGAATTTAACAAAAAGTAGTAAATAAAATAAATATTAGATTAATAACATACATAACATACACAAAACAGTTAAAAATTATGTATTGATACGAAAAATAGGGGATTTTAGCCCTTTTTAAAGTCCTATATACTGAATTTTTAAAATTATTTTAGCCAAAACTTTTAAAAATAAAATGATTGATATAATACTGTTCCAAATCACCTCGTATAAAAACACGTGTTTTCGTTTTTATTCCTTTATTAACAATGGAACGTAACTATGGTTACAACAACGACAAAATCTACTCTTGTCAATGTCTCGAAGTTTACAACACAAAAGTCGAATTTATACTGACTGATCCGAGGTTTCCCGTCGCCCTTTTATAGTATGGTGGAAGAGTAAAGAATGATCTAGAATATTCGAGAAATATCGTGAAAATTCCATAGTACATGATGGCATAAAAGTTATTAATGGATAATTCGGGCGTTTTCGGAAACCTTCGAAAGTGATGAAAGAACGTGGAAAAATTAAGGTAAATTATTTAAATAAATTAACAAACTAAATTAAAAGGTCCTAACTTTATACAATTCTATAAACTAACACTTATTTTTAATGTCCGTAACATTGCCCCCTCCCAAGTTTTGATCGTCTCGATCAAGTATCTTCACGGTCTTAATAGCGGCTTAGCATTTTTAGATGTACTTCTTTCATTATGCCGTGTCACCACTTTACATGACTTCTGTAGTTTCGGTGAACCCCTTGATTCTTCTCGTATTGTATAACGAAACGTCTTCACCTTCTTCTGAGTCTTTAAACCTTGCTTGAATAATGCTCTCTGAACTTGGCGGTAATGTGACATCTTCTGCAAGTACCACTTCTCGAATTGTTGTTTCACTACTTTTTGGAAATTTCATCACAATTTTCTCATTGTTAGTTCTCAGTACCCGTTGTGGAAGGTCTAGTACAAACTTCTGATTTTTCATAATGTCAAGGCCGAGAATAACTTCGTCCATTATATCGGCTACAAACACAACGTGTGTAAATGTTGTTGTTCCTAGAGTAATTCTAGCTTCGTGTATGCCTTGAACTGGTATGACTTCACCATTGGCAGTTTCCAAAATATAATTTTTCTCAGGTCGGAATATTTTGCAGTGGGATATGATGTTTGGCCTCACGATGGTATGTGTAGAACCAGTATCTGGTACCATCTCACATTCTCGACCGCATACATTTCCAGGTACTACCAAGCTGGAGCCATAGTTCTGTAACCGGGATACCCTAATTGTTGTTGTTGATGGTTCTTGGTAACACTTGGCCAGGCCTCGCCCCTTGAACTGGGAGTCTTCTGCACTACTGGAAGAGGCCTGAAAACTGGAGCAATTTCTCTGTATATGCCCCTCTTTACCACACTTCCAACAACGAATGATATTTCTTCTTCTAAATGTAATTCTGTTGTCTTTTTCAGTTTGTTGATTACGTATAATTTCTTGCAACTCCTGTATCACTCTGGTCAAATTATTATTTGGATTGCCATCTTTTGGTGGATAGTTTGTTCTTCCAAGTCTTGCCTGAGTTCTGGATGTCCGCTTTGCTGTTTCAAACTGAAGTGCGTAAGCAAGAGCTTCAGAAATTTTCTTAAGCTTGGCCATTCTTAATGCTTGACTCATATCTGGATCACGTAGACCTTCAATAAAACTGCTAACAGCTAGTTCTTGTTTGATTTCTTCCGGGTAGGCTGGATATGACAGGTTAATTAGATGTACAATATCTGCTTCATACTCCTGGAGACTTTCGTTGTATTTCTGTCTTCGTCCATGGAGCTGCGCCTTATAGACTTCTTGTAGATGAGTTTCGCCGTACCTCATCTCCAGAAACATGACAATCGATTCATAATCGGATAACTTTTCTTCGGGAATGTTTCTTAACACCTCCATGGCTTTTCCTCGAAGAGCAAGTACAAGAGCTCGTGCTCTTTCTGTTGGGCTCCAGTTGTTGCCGTTTGCAGCTGCTTCAAATTGTCTAAGGTACGTAACCCACGGTACCTTTCCGTCAAAAGTTGGTGGTTTCATATAAGTTGCTAGAGTACCACATCCTGAGACTACACCTGTACTAGCAATATTTTTAATTTGCTGCTGTAATTGTTGAACTTCCTGTTGCATTTGCTCTTTGACTTGTTGAACTTGATCTTGGACTAGTTGCACTTGACTATGAACCAATTGTACAGTCTGCTGCATTTGTTCTTCCACTTCTTTAACATCCTTCTTGGTAAGTTTTAACTCAAGCAACATCATTTCATCTTGACCGTTATAAAATTCCCCGTTTAGATTTTCTCTGATCTTCACCATCATCTGTTTTAATTCTTGCTTCATTTCTTCTTGACTGGTTCGAATTTCAAGCTTTATTTCTTCTAAACTGGACTTCATTTCGTTTTTAAAGTCTTCTTGTTTTTCTATCATTAGTTTTATAAGTGCACATATTTCCTCCATAGCTTCAGTCCGCTTTCTTGCTCCTACCAATCTTCGTAACCACTTCGGCTTCCTCGGGTAATCTCGTTCCGCTTCTGACACCAAATGTTCCAAATCACCTCGTATAAAAACACGTGTCTTCGTTTTTATTCCTTTATTAACAATGGAACGTAACTATGGTTACAACAACGACAAAATCTACTCTTGTCAATGTCTCGAAGTTTACAACACAAAAGTCGAATTTATACTGACTGATCCGAGGTTTCCCGTCGCCCTTTTATAGTATGGTGGAAGAGTAAAGAATGATCTAGAATATTCGAGAAATATCGTGAAAATTCTATAGTACATGATGGCATAAAAGTTATTAATGGATAATTCGGGCGTTTTCGGAAACCTTCGAAAGTGATGAAAGAACGTGGAAAAATTAAGGTAAATTATTTAAATAAATTAAAAGGTCCTAACTTTATACAATTCTATAAACTAACACTTATTTTTAATGTCCGTAACAATACTCTGATCTCATAAAGTATTTAAATCTTTAAAGAGGCAAAATTTATACCTTACCTGCAGGGTATCACAAAAAACTGTATATTAAAACATTTTTTATTATTATGCGGGTTTTTTTATAATACCTAATACTTAAAATGAAACGAGCGGATAAAGTGTTTTGTGTGTCTTCGTATATACAGGATGTTTATGTGTATCTGGCCAAAACATGTCGGGTTAAAATGGTTTTAGATACAAAATAAAATATATCTTTTTGGCTTTGTAAACATTTAATTTTAGACGCTAAAAGTTGAGAACAAATTAACCATTTTTTTTCTTAAGTTTTCTAATACTCTGTAAAAGGTTTTTACGAAAAGAAAAATTTAAGTAGAGCCAATAATTTTAAATTTAAAAAGAGAACTTTATCATTATTTAAACTTCTGCACGTTTTAAATATTGACTAGAGACCTGCGAGCTTGTAAAGTTAAAATATTTGACGTTTTTTATACACTATACGGGGTATTACAGAAATTAAACCAAAATTTAAAAATTATAAATAGTTTGCATGTTAGGATTTTTTTCACGGTATGCATTATTGACAAAAGTATAGGCCTTCTTAGTTATATACCGAATGTTTTAATAATTATGGCCAGAACTTATAAAAATACAGTCCATTTCTTTAATGTCCCCCTTTCTTTTATTTTTTAACGGATTAATTTAAAAAATACAATTTTGAGATATAAAATTGATGCATAAATACTATACTATATACTATAAGAGTAAAATTGTAAAATTGGCTGCTGGGCGACATCTTGTTAAAAAAATAAATGGAAAGGGAGGTCTTGTGACACATCATTTTAAAGCTCCTGACGAGGACTTTATAACCCTAAAATATAAAGTTAATACCTTTACCTAATACAAAATGGCGGCACTTTAAAAATTACCAAATACCTGATTTGGATGGCCATATTTCCGAAAATATTAAAGTTAGATGTGCTAAATGTGGCATTTGCTTAAAGCTCTTTTAAAAATCTGTTTAATGGTAATATAATATATAAAGTGCTTTATTAAAAAAATATATACTTTTTTCCTACCCTGTATATTATTACCAGTAACACCTTTAAAAATCTTTAAAAAAGCGTTAAGAAAATACCCTATTTAATACATCTAACTTTATTAGTTTCAGAAATATGGCCAACCAAATCAGGTATTTTGGTAATTTTTAAAGTGCCGCCATTTTGTATTAGGTAAATGTATTGAGTTTATATTTTATGGTTATAATATATATATATACTTAAAAATGATGTGCCACAAGACCTCTCTTTCTAATTAATTTTTTCCAAAATGACGAACAGCCGCCATCGTGAAATTTACATCTGTCAATTTTACTCTAAAATATAGTAGGTAGTTATGCATTAGTTTTATATTTTAAAGTTTTACTTTTTAAATAAATCCGTACAAAAAGAAAGGGGGCATTAAAGAAATGCACTATACAGGTTCAGTTAAATAACATAACACATAGGCAATGTGAGGAAAAAAGACAATCTAACTAAATCCCGGCATGTAAACATGCGTGATTAATAGTGCTTGTTTTGTTATTCTATTGCCTGCCGATGAACCAAACAGCGTGGCTCATATTGTATTATACTTGTTATAATTCTGTAGTATTTTAAAATATACACAGAACCCTAAAAGTTTAAAAACGCTAAGTTTTTTAACACATTATAAGGGGTTTTACAAAAACCTGTATAAAAATTTATATTTTTTATACAGCAAAAGTTCAATCTACATGTAGAATAATAAAATAAATAGTTTGCATAGTATTAGGATTTTTTGAAGGTATGCATTACTGACAAAAGTATAGTATCTTAAGTCTCCTTAGTTATATAACGAATGTTTTAATAATTATGGCCACAAATAAAATACTTGTTATAATTCTGTAGTCATTATAATTAATATACACAGAACGCTAAAAGTTTAAAAGCTTAGTTTTTAAAACTTAAAGTTTTAAAGTATTAATTAAAAGCCTTTCTATTTTAATTTTACAGCAATACATGCTAAATACATATGTTTTACAACTTAAAATTGTTGTTTATTTACCTACAAGACTGTTGTGCCTGGGTCTATTAATAGAATAATACTTGGTCTTGTTTAGTATTTTTTCTAATATTATTGGATGCCATACATAATATATCGATAATAATATCAGTGATCTATCAGGTACAATAAATGGTGTCAAAAGATCAATCTTTCTTAAATTGAAAATTGTAAAATACCGTTGTCTTTTATATTTTTTTACATTAAATATAAGATCTTGACCATTAAATATCTGTATTGATTCATTAACATTAATAACTTCTTCAATAATATTATGGATAGCGTCACTAAGGACTGTTTGGTCTATATCACTGGAATCAAAAAGTAAAAGTTTTCCTAAAAAAATGTATTTATTAGTATTTATGTATATTAATACATTATAGAACCTCTAAAAAACATTGAGGTGAAGGATAATGGTACCTAATGGTCTTGTCCTAGAAAAGTACAGAATGGTACCTGGCTTTGGTAATTTTATAAAAGTTATTTATTAAAGTTACAGTTAATAAGGTAGTGATTATGTGGTTTTTTAATGGTTTTGTGACCACTGATATGTAATTTATTCCACTTTGTTTTGACCAATGTTGGAATATATTTCTTTATTTTCCCCATAATATTCTTGCTTGCTTGCTTGTTTATGGCTTTCATGCTAGTGAATCGCCAGCTCTCTCCCTTCCGATCATATAAGCGATGTCGCTTATAAGTTTTCCAGGACTTTGTCGTTGGAACTTCTGGATAGTCGAGCTTTGTAGATCCCAGAAGTTCCTAGCACATGTCAATAACGAAGCTATTAAATGCATAAATTGCGGCCATCTTCCCAAGAGCTGCTGCTGGTATCGCGCATAACCGGTTTCTTTTAGTACTGACGTCACCCGCAGCGCCCGCTTCCATTCTCCGCCATTGAAGAATACCTCGTGCAGTACGCCAAACAGAAAAACATCAGGTTATAGGAATCTTCACTCACAGCGCCTAGTTCCAGAAAAAAGATGCCTTTTCAATTTAGCAGTGAGTTTCCTATCTTCCTCGGGGCATCAGAACGTCTTCTACATCCTCCATGCACGAATCCACGTGAGAGCCCGGTATAAGCTCCCATCCAACGTCTAATCACTACTTACTTCGTAAAAGGTTTGACCAATGTACTTTATCTCTAGGTTGTAGTAAAGTTATCGCCGGTTTTCTTACTCACCTGCTATGTCATTGCCTGTGATGTCAATTAGTTTTCTGATATGACTTCTAATATAGAGTTTTAAATGGTCGAAACTGGCTGTGTAGTTACCTAGGCAAGTTTTTTCTAATGCACTTAAATATAAGATTCTTTTCCATAAATTAAGTTGACATCAGGTCTAGTTTTTCTCAGGTTTATATCTTGCTTTTTTTTACCAAATATCATTTCTTGGAATTTCTTTGACGCCACTTCTGAAGGTTCAACCAGTCTGGGATTTTGTCTGCGATTTCATTCACATCCTCTACTACCTCATCGGCTTTGTCTCCCCTACTAAGAACTGCCAACTCGTCTGTAAATTGGAGCACTGTTATCTTGTCTGTATATGGATTACCCAAATAATTACATCAAATGTTGAATAAAATCGGACTTAAAGGTGAACCCAGAGGTAATCCTCAGTTTGCTTTATTTGAACCTAACTATCTATTATTGGTATTATTTTTTACGTGGACTTGTCTTCTTTTAAGTAGTCCTATGACTAGGTAAACCATATTGCTGGCCCCCATGCATATCTCAGTGTGATGCCACTGAGGTAGATCTCCTTTCTGTAACTAATTCAATATGTTTACCTGCTTTCAAAAGGGCAACACTAGATATTCTTTCCATTGTTTTGGTAGTCTGGCTTCACTGTAACGAAGGAGATAATTAAACACTAACAACAATAAGGTATTTGCTGTTTCTGGAAGAGCTCTGAGTATTGAATAGTTTATGCCATCCATTACCGGTGCTGTGTCTTTTAATTTAGGCAGTACATATTCTAACTCTTGCCGAATGTTGTAAGTTTTTTTACATTCTTTTATACCGTATGGTCACGTTTTATTTATGTTTTAAAAAAAATGCAGCGCCAACTGGCCCATCGTAGTGGACATAACAATAACAAACTAAAATCTTTGAAGAAAGTTAAATATCTTAAGATCTATGTAAAATTTAGACCTATAAAACAGATGGGTGAAGGTCGCCTTCTATTCGGATCTCGTACTATTATAAAAAATATTTACGAACCAAAATGTTAAGAAAGGTTGTAAGCCATTCCATATATACACCACCCGATTCGTGATAAAGTTACGTTTTTGTAGTTTTTTTCCAGTTTTTTAAAGTGCCTTCTCAAATACCCAGTATTACTCAGATAAAACAAGTCCAAATCACAGGTGTAATAGCCTCATTCTACTAAGTCGGGTGATATAATCTAAGTTCTTTAATTCTGGGGGTATTTTTGTAACCCGTCTTTGCACCCTTTTAATAAGCTTAATATCTTTTACGTAATACGGACTCCATATACATTGAGCATACTCCAATTTTGGTCTTAAGTATATAAGACTTATAAAGCTTTGTAATCATATCAATTAAGTTATCACTAAAAGCCCCCTGATGTATGAGATAGATCATGATATTAGCCTTTTTAACCATCTTTGTGTCTTCCACTTTAAATCCTTAGTAACCATAACACCCAAATATTTTTGTACTTTGACAAATCTCAATGGTTTATTGTTTAGATAGTATAATTTGAGTGGAGATGAAAAAAAAATGTTGATGAGTTTCGTATCAATGGAATTGATTTAGATGATAAACTAAACTCCTCAAAGAATTATCGCATATGCTGGATTTCTTCCATAAGCTTCAATACAAAAATGTTTTCATTTAAATGGCCATATCTCTTTTAATTAATAAGTTATCAAGACAATTTAAAAAAAAATGTTTAGGAAAAGTGGACCTATAACCTTATCGTAACCGTTGTTAGTTACTGTTACCAATACATCCTACGGGGTGATAAAATTAAAATAATAATAATTATAATTTTTAATTGCCCTGTATGATGTGCTGTTGAAAGGAAGTAATTAAATTTGTGATTATAAAATATCAGAAAAGAGTAGGGGTATAATTTATTTACAAATGATATTCGTCTCAATTAATAGCACATTATATAGGCCGGTTAAAAATTATTAATTTTTTCAAAAAATTTTACCACCCCGTAGGATGTATTGGTAACAGTAAACAACAACGGTTACAATAAAGTTATAGCTTCGCCTTTCCTTAACATTTTCTTTTTTCAATTGTCTTGATAACGTAATAATTAAAAGAGATATGGCCATTTAAATAAAAGCATTTTTGTATTGAAGCTTATGGAAGAAATAAAGCATATGCGATAATTCTTTGAGAAGTGTATTATGCGAAAGCTACTTCAACAGAAATGTACTAACAATGCCAAATGTCTCTTAAAAAATAAATGGGTTACTTTAACCCTCCAGATTCAAACCTAAAGTACTTAGTGGGATAAAAAAACATGGATAAGGGCAAAACACAAAAAATATTTGTGAAACCGGTGGTGTTCTCCTTTATCTTACGGGCCAATTTCTTTTAATTTAAGAAAATGTAGTAATAACGTCCTGATGTCCATTTTAATAGGTTAATTTTTTTTGTGAATACAAAAAAGATCCAAAATCAAATACATAGGTTTATTTATACCAAAACCAATGTACAAAGATATATAAATTTTAAATAGGAATGGGAAAGGCTCGGATCTCAGAACGCTATTAAGTTAAGTATATTAGACCAAAAATTTGTTTTTTGTAAAGTAGATACAATTTTTAAAAGTTTATACTCATATTAATATTCAATTTATTAGGAGAATTATTTCATAAAAAAACATGCATTCTCTTCGTTTCAAAGGGCAGTGATCTCAAAATCATTTTTTCCTATGACACATAAAAAATTCCAATCCCAAAAAGTCACATCGTAGAGTTTATAAAAAATGTATATTTTAAGGCTTTTCTTTTGTATCTTAAAGGTTGGACTTTTTTATTTATCGTTTTTCTTGACTCCCATGGTACCTTTCTAAAGTGAGCACATAGCCACCGAAAACCAGTTGTATATGTATTCAGTCAAATATATTTTTTTATTGTCTAAAGTTTAATCCTTTTTATTTTTAGTAGTTTGCAGTTTAAAATTATTTGGCAAAGTAAATTAAAATTTTGGAAAATTTTACGACTTATTAAAAAAACACTTAGAACTAGAAATTAAAGTAGGTAACGCCTGCAGAAATTAAAGTATATACCGTGTGTCCCAGAATAGATTGCTGGCAAACATTTTGACAAAAAAAAATAGAGTTAACTCTTGATCATCTTTTCATATTTTTAGTTATAACTTGCCCTAAAATTAATTACCAAATTTTGTATTTATTAGTTTTGGACTATGCGACCAGTTTTCCCAAAAGAACATGGCATTATTAGGAAGATAAAAGCAGTTACCTCCCCAAGTAAAAAACCTTCTAACATACATAAGGCATTTAAAAGGCAAGTGAGTTAAAAACATACCTGTTATATGTAAGTAACTTAGACTAGTTAAAAGTAAACCTAAAGATAGTCGACAATATCCCCTAAAAATCATTTTGGAAACTGTTTCCAAGTAAAGGAAATGTATTTCAAAAATGTTTTAAGACGAGTTTTTAATTTATTAGCAATTGTTTTTTTATTTGATTATATTTTAATTTTCTACGTACCAATCTATTAAAGTTTGCCTATTATAAATATTATTTTTAGACGGTATTTCTTTTGAAATGTTTATAAAATAAATTTAAGAAATGGTAAAACAATTAATTTTAATGGACTTGTTACGAGTGACGTGGCATCAAAATTAGTTTTCCTATAAAAACTATAATTAATAATTTTACAATACCGCAATTAAATTAAATATAATAAAAACAAAAATCACTCGTGCCTAATCGAAATGAATAATAAATGTTATTATTTTACAAAATTCATAAAGGCTCCTAGCTACCATGTTTAAAATCATACAAAACTAAAAATACAAATATTGTTATCAATGGATAGTGGGGGACCAGGGGTGGCCCGGGCCTCCCTAATATATGTTTGGCCGCTGGCCCCTCTTACAGGTGGAATGTAAGAAGTAGGGTAATTTAAAAAACATCAATAGAGGGACTAAACTTTTTGAAAAAAAAAATGCATTTAGTGTGTGTTTAGACAACGTATCCAAGATTAGAAGCGCCACTATGGGCATCTTGGAAATGGTAAGAGATACAGAATCAGTTAAACGAGAACAAAATTAAGGTTTTATATGCCTAATAATATGGTGTTTAAAAAGTATTAATGTTCCAAGTATTTCCGCAGATATTCGGAAAGAATAAATGAAAAATCTGTTTTATTTTTTCCAGTCTTATTTAAAAGCGGGTTTCAAAATAAATTGCCAAATAATAATTTGACCAGAGTAATACAAAAGAAATGGTACGTAAAAAAATTAAGACGATAACAGTCTGACATTCAGAAAAAGAAATATTATCCGTTGTTGGAAGTGTGGTAGAGATGGGCATATTCAGAGAAATTGCTCTATGCCTTAAGCCTCTTCTAGTAGTTCAGAAGACTCCCATTTCAAGGGACAGAAGGTGCTAAGTGTTACCAAAACCATCACAACAATTTGCCCAAGCAGCAAGGTAACGTCATTATGACGTCATTTATTAGTCCTTTTTGGTCATAAGACGTCATCTGACCAAAATTTTGTCATTATTTTACCGTCATTTCACTGGCGTCTTTTTGGCGTCGTTGAAGCAACGTCTTTTCGACAATTTGGCGTCTTCTCACTGACGTGTTTTGGCGTCGTTAAAGTGACGTCTTTTTGACGTCATTTGTTGGTCATACGAACTTATAAAAATCTAACGTCTTTCTGGCGTTGTTGTTAACCAAATTTTCCTTGTGTTTTCAAAGTTTTCCCAACGATCTTAGTTTTTACGGGTTGAGTAAAGTGTTTTATTGTAAAGTTTTAAAGACAGGAAGTTTTTTTTTAAGTTTTGTTGTATGATATCGCCAAGACAACTCAGGTTAGTGGTTAGTAAAGCATTAAAACATGAATAGGTGTAAAAAGATATACACACTACTATTATATTTTTATAAAAGTAGCAATTTTATTCAGCTAATAAAAAACTCTCGCTTTTATTCGAAAGTTTGGTTTATGTTGTTGTTACATAAAGTGATGTGGAGATGATGAATTTTGATTTTTAGGTGATTCAGAGACAGCTAAAAGAATACTCTCAAGAGGGAAAGTAACAAGTGACCCCAATACAATCAATTGAGGATTGTCGGAAGATTCAGAATGATATAGATGGATTATCTCGCTGGTGCGATCTTAATAAAGTGAAACTTAATGTCGACAAATGTAAAGTTATTCAATTTCACCGAATAAAGAATAATTTTGATTTTGGTTACAAGGTAAATAATGTTCCTCTTGAACAAGTTACCAAGGTTAGAGATTTAGGTGGTATTTTGGATGCTCAATTAACTTTCAAGGATCAGATGGTATATATAACAAATAAAGCTTAAAGCTTTTTAAAACACTGGGTTTTATAGAGAGAACTTTAATGGATTTTGATGATATTTTCTGTTTCAAGGCCATTTATTATGCATATACTCGTTCCACTCTAGAGTATGCCAGTCAAATATGGTCAATATAAAATTCATATAGATCTTATAAATAGAACGTGTACAAAAGAGGTTTTTCGGGTTTGTTGTTTTTAAGCTTGGCATACCATCAGATAAAATTGTATATACAGGAATTATGAATATGTTAGAAATTCCAACTCTTGAAAAACGTCGACAATTCATTTTGTACTTTGTTTAAAATAATTTTCTCTTAAATTGACTGCCCCAAACTGCTTAGTTTAATAAATCTAAAGATTCCTCAGACACATTTGCGCGATCATGACACCTTTCACATTGGACATCACCGAAAAAACTATGGTGTAGCATCATCGATTAATAGATTTTGTAAACTGAGTAATAGCTAGTGTAGTGATATAGATTTTTTTAACGTTAAACTACCAGTGTTAAAGAATTTGATAAAGAAAAAAATATTTTATTATGATGGTAACATCAATGCTTAAGTGACTCACTTGATTGTTTTGTGATTCTTTGTTTTATGTAATGTAAATGGTCTATTTTTTTATATATTTTTTTCATTTGTTGAGATTCTCCTCCCCACGGTGACACTATGGTTATTGTTATTAATTATTGTTAATTTTAAATTTTATTTATTGCTCATTGTATATATATTTATATTTGTTAAATTTGTAAATGGCTAGTCCGTCAATAAACATTATTTTTTTATTTATTTATTTATTTATTTATTTATTTATTTATTTATTTATTTATTTATTTATTTATTTATTTATTTATTTATTTATTTATTTATTTATTTATTTATTTATTTATTTATTTATTTATTTATTTATTTATTTATTAATTTTTTAATTTAATAATTTATTTATTTATTTATTTATTTAATTATTTATTTATTTATTTATTTTTTTATTATTTTTTTTATTTATTTATTTATTTACTGAGGGGAGGTATTTGATCCGCTGCGTTAAAAGACAATAAAACTTTTCTCAAGTGAAAGTCAGGGTAAACAGAAAAATGAAAGAAAAATAAAAGACTACAAAGAAAGACTAAGTTAGACAAAGCTTTATTTTGTCAGTCACCAGCTACAAAACCAACCTCCAGATATGAAATTGAACCAGATATGTTTACTGCATAATTAGAAATACATTTTTAATAAATAAAACATTTTAATATTTAATACTATATATATAATAAAAAAATCTCAACAGTTCGGAGACATAATTAACAGAAAGAGTCTAGGCTGCAAAGTAGCTTTTAATATTAAACTTTTTACATAGTGACTTACTTTTATTACTTATTTGGTCAGTATATAATTATTAAATAAAATATTATGAGCATCTTGTTTGTTACTTAAAAAATAAATACTATTTGTTCTGTAAAAATGTGTCTTTATTGGTTCTTAAAAATTTATTAGGATATTGTGTCTTTTTAAACTGCCCACAGCTAGTAACCTATCACATTTACCCAAACAAAGTGACTGGGATAACTGTATACAGCCATTTTTATTAGCATACCGCTCCGCAATTTACGAAACTACTGGCGAAATACCTGCTAAAGTCATTTTCGAAGAGGAATTATGCCTTTTAGTTAGTTTGCTTACAGAACGACCTTCCACTAATAAAGAACCAGCAGAAGACTATGTAAGTCAACTTAGTAAACGGCTACAGAAGATACACGAAGAGGTTTGTTCCAGATTACAAAAAGGAAGTGATCGTATGAAGTCCCGCTATGACTTTAAAGCTAAACATCAGGGATGCATGGTCGTTAAAAAGTTTGGTTATACAACCCAACAAGAGAAGGGCGTTCACCGAAACTTCAGAAGTCATGGGAGGGGCATATACAATAGTGACATGGCTTAATGATCCAGTGTAGAGAATCCAGAAGAGTTCACAGGCAAAGATAAAGGTGGTACATCTAGAAAGGCTAAGACGGTATTAAGACCATAAGGATATTTGATCAAGACGATCAAAATTTGGGAGGGAGCAATGTTACGGACATTAAAAATTTTAAATTTGTTTATATACGTAAAATTGTATAAAGTTAGGGCCATTTAATTTAGTTTAATAACTTATTTTAATAATTTGCCTTAGTCCATAAATTACGTGAGACAATTTAGGGGGAGGGGTCGAGGAAAATCTCACGATGGGGGAGGGAGTCAGTGAAAATCTCACGTAATTTTTTTGTAGGTAAAAAGAGGAAAAAATCGTAATGCAGTTTTTTTCTTTTTTCCTTTGGGTAGAGAGGACCTTTTTTTTATCTTAAAAAATTTTTTGGTTGCAAAATCAATTTCGGGTATAATTTCGGTTTAAAAAATTGGTACTTTTTCATTCCCATAAATCTCACGTGAGATTTTGGAGGAGGGGGTTGAGAAAATCTCACCAAGGGGTGAGGGGGTTCAAAAGTTGAAAAAATCACCTCACGTAATTTATGGACGCCCCCTTAGTTCGTCATCACTTTCAAAGATTTCCGAAAACGCTCGAGAACTTTTATTCCATCCTGCACTATAAAATTTGCGGGTTATTTCTGGAATGCTGTAAACTTTTCTAAGATACTATAAATGGGCGATGAAAAACCTTGGAATGATTAGTATAGTTTTGACCTCTGTACCGTTCACTTCGAGACATTAAGAACCATGGGCGTAGCCAGGTGCCGACAGGGGAGGGCAGCCCCTGTCGGTACCCTCCTCCCCCTAGCAATGGACAAAATTATTATTTGTTTTGTAGATATAAAATTTATACGTAGATTTAAAGACTTCACAACAACTAATACATTAAAAATATACGGTTTTCTAATTTCGGAAAAAAATTAAAGGATTATAGGTATATTTTATGAAAAAAATTCATGTAAACAAAGGTCCGAAAATGCATTGATTCCAAGATATAGGGTATTAAACATTTTTTTAATCCTATTTTGAGTAATATTCTAAATATTCCTTTACTTATTTTAATGATATTTGATAGTGTTGTAGTATAAAAGGGCTAATTTAGCCAGTGGTGTCTTGAGCGGCATTAAACGAATATTTTTGACAAAATTGTATGACACTGACATTCGTGTATTTTTAATATTTTATTTAGATTAGCCTTATATTATTAAAGCGTTTTTTTTCGTCTTTTTTGCGTAGTTAAAAAAAACTCTTCATTGCAATCCCTGGACCACCCAACAATAATAATAATACAGTGTGTACACAGATGGACTTAACTACACCTGTATTTTTTTTTAATATTTCCAAAAGAGTTAGTCTTTACTTAGATTTAAATTTTTGCTGCATCTGAAATGCTTAAAACTAGACTAAAAACAGTCAGAAGATATACAGGGTGGTTTAAAATCGCCAAAATATTGCTTTGAAACATAACTGGAATCAAAAAACAAATTTTTAAGACTACCTAGTTAAAAAGAATAAAACAGTTATCAAAAGGGTTCAATATATATATTTTTTCTATTTATTATAGTTTCTAAGGAAAACTAAGGTTACGGTTAAGAAAAAAACTTAAAAAAATATTTTGTACAATCCAGTTTAAAATAATGTTTATGTTATACAGATTTAAAATTACGAAAATAGCAGTCATTTTCGGGTTACCAATGTCGCAGTTTTAACCATAGTTACGTTCCATTTTTAACAGTCGCATCTGGGATATATTTGTATACCCGAAGAACCTGGGACAGGAGGTCAGCGACTGACCCCATCTTTTTTCACTTTAATTTGGGGTATCAGCGTTTAACCTCAAAATTTTGGAAAAATTGTTGGAACCTTTTTATTAACAATAAATAAACATCAATGTTTAATGCTGCAATATTTTGTTTTATAGACGTTTTTCATATTTAATCGGCTTGGTTCATTTCTTAGTTCTTTAATTCGTCCGAATTTACTTTTAGCATCATCAAGTGCCCACTACTGGTTAGATTTTTAAAATAAGTAAAAAAGTGAACATATACAGAGTGTCTCACGGTCGATGGTACCTTAGACGTTTACGGGACACAGAACATTGGATTTTTTGAAAATTTGGCAACATCGGTAATGGCTTGTGATCTAAAATATTTTTAATGATGCAGCGTTGCCGCTTATACCAAAAAGTGGCATCAAACTTTGATATTTTAAATGGAATACCCTGTATATTTTAGTATTTTTGGATCCGCAACTACTTTTTGAATTTTTTTACCTATCTCTAACGGTTTTCGAGTAAAAAATTATTTTCCATATTTTTTGTTCAAAACATGCCTCTTATTAAAAAGGTTTTATTACTCTATCTCCATTCGTAGATACTTAAAATTTAGGGTGTGCATCTAAATATCCTCTACATTGATTTTGTATGGATAAATTTGTTTTGAATTATACAGAGTCGCTTAAAGTTCGTGATTTTACCTCTAGTTATAAAAATGGTAAAAAGTCATTTTTTTAATGGAACACCCCCATATTATCAAAGAATCTGAAGGAGCTTAAAAAGCGTTTTTAAATGATATATTACAATCCTATACCTAAATGCCATGGTTCCGGAGCAAGCAAGTTTCATTAAAAATTAAAATTTAACATAATAAGAATTTATCAAAGATAGCCATAAAATGTCATGACACACCAATTGTCAAATAATCATATTTTTATTTTTAGTATATTATATTCATCTGGTATAGACATATGTGCTTGGTGCAAAGGACGGTGTTTCGCGAAAGATGTCAAACGTAATCGAACTGTCTCCATGCAAGATGCGCGGCTATAAATACAAAAGCGCGTTTAGAGTTGTAGCCTTTTGTGTTAAGACGGTTTTTGCATTACAATTAGTTAAGTTAAACAAGAAATTTTTAAGATTAGTGCATTACCGCTAAATATTTTCTACTGTAAATATGGATACTGAAAGAATGAAGCCCAACCATAACTAAATGAGAAAAAACTTTGTACTTTGGCTCATTTACGAGGATATAAGTCCAAAACCTGAAAATGTGACTAAGCTTAGGTACCTAAAGTTGGGCTTAACCAGCATCGAAATTAGTGGAGAAGAAAAACCGCAATGCGTCATTTAAAAGTATTAGCTGCTGATAGCATTAAACCCAATAAATTAAAAAGGCACCTAGACACGTTGCACAAGGAATAGATCAGTAAACCGCGTTAATTTTTAAATCATTTAAAAAACAGAAGATACATTTTTAAAAAACGCTCGCAGTGAACGAGAATGCTTTGTTAGCATCATCAAAAGTGTCTTACAAAGTAGCTAAATGTAAAAACACACACACGATAGCAAAGCAACTTATTTTACCCACTACCAAAGACATTGTAAAAATATTTTTTAGTGAAATCTACATTAAACAATTTGACAATATTCTTTTGTCAAATTATACAATCTGTCGAAGAGTTTTAAACTATCTGCTGACATTCAGAAGCAGCTTGAATCTCAGGTAATCGAAAAGTATTTGCTCTTCAACTTGATGAAGCAACTGACTCCTATAATGAATTCAGTTAAATTTGTAACATCATATTCTATAAAAGTATCACAATATGTAAAGAATTACTGTTTTGTACACCTATTGAACATTGCGACGAATTTGCAATGGAAAAATTTGTGTTGGGATTTGCACTGATGGAGCCCAAGTAGGGTGGCCACCTTTTTATTGTTAATGACCGAGAGCTAGTCTTCTTAAAAAGGAATTGTGGAAAAGGTATATTATATTACTAAAAGTGTTGCCTTGAATAAGACATTTTTAACCGAAAAAGTTTATTGTTCCTGTAGGAATGCGCTATAAAAGTAGAAAATTTTTACTTGCAAATAATTGCGTCTCATTTACACATATCGTTTTAGTGGTGTACCGTAAAATACTGGCATGGGAGAAGTTGTATTTGTGAGGCCCTTTAAGTGCCAGAACCAAAATACTTAAATCCAAAAATAACCTAATGGGCAAAAAGAGCTTTTTTGCACATATTGCGCATATACTTACATATTGTTTTAAATCATTTAATCTATAATAACCACATTACTTCGGAGGGGGAATAACCTCCCTGGTCACCCCACGCTGGTGTTTAATGTAATTATTATTTCTTTTCTCAGCTTCCTAAAGTGGTTTTTGTTCTGCTTTTCTCAATTTTTTTTCTAGCTGCTTCCAAGACATTTTAAAATTAACTTTACCAGTTAGTTTTGCTAGTAATATTTTTATCCATATTCAGTTTCGATCTATTCGTCTGTCCAAAAATTTGATGTTAAATTAAATTCCAGGATATTAACCGCAACGAATAACATTTTGCCGTAGCCACCTTGTCGGTCAAAATTTAAACATACCATTTATTTTTTTTTTTATTAGAAATTTGGCTTTTTATTTCAGCAATAAGCTAAAGCCATATCTGGTAAATATAATAGTTTGCAAGAGCTTGCGAAATGGGATTCCTCAGATATTATTTGGACGCATTGCATGATTCATCGGGAAGCTTTAGCGTCCAAGTCTCTAAGCTCTGGTCTAAATATTGTTTTGAAAGTAGGTATTAAAGTAGTTAACTGCATGAAAACTAGGCCATTTAAATAAAGGATATTCCCCACGTCCTATCATTGTAAAACCGGATTTTCTGCTGTTGTCTCGGTAAAATCTAAATATCGAAATGAGCTTTAACTAGAAAAAGAACTCAGAGTCGCCCTTTCAAATATGGAACCCAACTTACAGAGATTGTGTGCCACAAAGCATGTCAGTCATTTGTCCTAAGATTCTAAATATAGTTAAAATTTGTTAGGCTTAGAATAAATATGTAGTTCAATATTTGACAATAAAAATTTTATAATTCGGTTTTAATAATTAACATTTTAAAATGTAACACGCCCCTCCAATCCTGGGGGCGTACCCCATAGTTTAAGAACCGCCTATTTAACTAATGTGTTATTTTAAAATGTAAAGCTTACTATTTTTACTAAATTTTTAGAAAAACAGCTCTATATTACGATTAAACCATAACGTAATTTCAAAATCAAATTGGCGATTTTAATATTAAAATATTAGAATCGTATATAATAAAAAAGTTGTTGATGTTATGGTAATTTTGTTAAGTTCAGCTTAATTTATTAATTCCCAGGAATAGATCTGAATCTCTTTCATCTAACTATAGATCAATTTCTCTTCTCTTAGTTCTTTGTAAAGTAATGAAGAAATAAATTCATTTACAAATCCTTAAGTATTAAAAAAACTCAAATTTTGCATGACAGGCAGTATGGATTTCGCCACAAAAGATCTACAGCAGATGTTCTTCTGCTCTTCGTATCTCACTGCTGGAATACGACTCTTGAGTTTTTAGGTGAGTCCCAGATCGTTGCTCTTGCTAAATCCAAAGCTTTTGACCAAATATCTGGCATGCCGCACTCCTTAATAAACTTCCCTTCTATGGTGTTTCAACTAAACTTTCGGATGTGTGTTTACGCTTCTTTGATAGGTAGAATTGATTATTCTTTGTACATTGTCTACATGTTTAAACCATTTTGTGGGGTCTTTTATGGAAATTTTGGCTCGAACGAAGATTATTATTAAAATTATTCTCTCGACGTGTTCGTTTGCTCTGGGTAATCCAGTAGTAATCAGGTGATGACTTATTTTGTTATCTATCTATTCTATAAATTTTTGTGCTGTGAAAGCAGTACCTCTGTCGGAAATTATATTGTCAGGACATCCAAATGTTTTCTTTTGAATTTTCAACTTCGTTATGACTTCTTTTGCTGTTGTTGACTTTGGCTAAGATATGCTTATAGTTCTAACTTGTCGATTCCAGAGGTCCTAAATGATCAATATGGTAGGTCTGTAGCTGTTAGCGGATGAAGAAATCTTTCCTCTTTTCCTCTCTTTTTGTTATATAAAATACATTGTACGCAGCTTTTGATAGCTTTTTCTATTTTTTTCTTTCAGCTTGGGTATGAAGTATTCTCTTTGAATTTCTTTAGTATTTTTAACCAAAAAGTCCTTGTTCGTGTGCATTCTTAATAATTTCGGTTCGCATTGCTTTTGGTACGACTAAAATTTCACTCCAATCACAATATTTGTATAAAATGTCATCTTTAAGGAAATAGTCTCCGTCTGCTTTTTTTTAAACTTCTTTAATTGCTTTAATTTCGTTAGTTATCTTTCGGATCGGCGTATAACAGTTATTGTAGATGGCCACTCTTCAAGCCGGTACAAGCCTCAGGGCTTAGTACTGGCATCAACATTATTTCTTCTTCATATTGACGACCTTTTCTCGTCCACAACTAATTCCATTCATAGTTTTGCCGACGCTTCACTACAGTTTTCAGGTTTCTTAACCAATCTCTAAACCTGATTTGGAAGTAAACGCAAAGCAATGCAGATATCTCTTTTACATGGCCTTAACTTAATATTGAATTGGGGTGCCAAAAATCTCCCCCATTTTAATGCATCCAAAACACAATCATGTTCCGTGTCGCAAAAAGAGTCATTAAATACTTATCCTTTACTTATGAGCGGCGAAGTTTTGCAGAATAAAGACACCTTCAATCTTGTTGGCGTCACATTTAAGAATACCCAGATAATAATTTAACATTCTTGGCATAAGCATAGAATAATCTATTTTAGAAGTTTAGATGCTCATCATATGCAGTATTATCATGGAGAACCGGCTCAGAACATACTAAGGATATGTTACACATTACCATCACTTAAATATTCTATGTAAATCTAAGCACATACTGTACTATTATCTGACGAATGTCTTCTTCTTGGTTATTTCTCATTTTCACTCCAACAAGTAATTCAAACGGTGTTGTGTTTATGCTTCTTTGATAGGTAGAATTGATTATTCTTTGTACATTGTCTACATATTTAAAGCATTTTGTGGGGTCTTTTATGGAAATTTTGGCTCGAACGAAGATTATTATTAAAGTTATTCTCTCTACGTGTCCGTTTGCTCTGGGTAATCCATTAGTAATCAGGTGATGACTTATTTTGTTATCTATCTATTCTATAAATTTTTGTGCTGTGAAAGCAGTACCTCTGTCGGAAATTATATTGTCAGGACATCCAAATGTTTTCTTTTGAATTTTCAACTTCGTTATGACTTCTTTTGCTGTTGTTGACTTTGGCTAAGATATGCTTATAGTTCTAACTTGTTGATTACAGAGGTCCTAAATGATCAATATGGTAGGTCTGTAGCTGTTAGCGGATGAAGAAATCTTTCCTCTTTTCCTCTCTTTTTGTTATATAAAATACATGGTACGCAGCTTTTGATAGCTTTTTCTATTTTTTTCTTTCAGCTTGGGTATGAAGTATTCTCTTTGAATTTCTTTAGTATTTTTAACCGAAAAAGTCCTTGTTCGTGTGCATTCTTAATAATTTCGGTTCGCATTGCTTTTGGTACGACTAAAATTTCACTCCAATCACAATATTTGTATAAAATGTCATCTTTAAGGAAATAGTCTACGTCTGCTTTTTTTAAAACTTCTTTAATTGCTTTAATTTCGTTATCTTCTTTTTGTGTCCTTTTTTTTATTGTGCATGTATCGAGTACAATTGGCATAATTGGGTGTCTGCTCAAGGCGTCACTATGTCTTATTCGTGTACCACTTGTATGCTCTATTAGTAGTTAAATTTTTCTAGTAATAATACCCATCTGGCAACTCTGGTCGCTAAGTCTTTTTGTCTATTTTCTTTTGAAAAGCAGAACAGTCAGTCACTATTTTAAACGAAATGCCTAGTAAGTAAACTCTAAATTTCTTAAGTGCTTCGATGACTGCTAACACTTCTAATTCGTAACTGCTGTATTTCTTTTCTGCATCTGTGGTTTTCTTGCTCATGTAGTATACAGGGTGCAAAGCATTGTCATCTTGAGATATCTGCATTAGGATTGCTCCATATCCATCTCGACTGGCGTCTGTGTGTAGTTCTGTCGGTGCTTTTCTGTTGTAAATCTTAAGAACAGGATTTTCTGTAAGATTTTTCTTTAATTCATTAAATGCATGTAACTCTTCATTTCTAAACTTAAATTTAGCATTTTCCTTTAATAAATCTGTCAGTGGTCTTGTTTTATTGAATACCAAGGTATACATTTTCTAAAATACCCCGTCAAATCCAAGAAACTTTATACTGCTTCTGTCTTACTTCTTAAGGGAAATATTTGTCCATTTTCCATTACATGGCTCAGAAATTCTACACGCTTTTTAAGAAATTGGCATTTCTTGAAATTTATCTGGAGTCCATATTCTTTAGCTAACTGCAACACATCCCCTAACCTGGTCATTGCTTCGTTTTCATTGTTAGCTGGTATAATTAAATTATTCACGTACGGAAGTACTATACCTTTTCTGATATAACTACGGAAACTGTGAATAATATATCTTTGAAAAACGGCAGGTGAGTTGCATAACCCAAATGGTACTTTTAAGAATTGATACTGTCCCTTATATGTTACAAAGGAAGTATATTTGCGGCGGTCTTCTGCAATGCCGACATGAAAAAATCAATTTTTAAGATCTAACGTGGAAAAAATTTGAGCTTCCTGCAACTGATCTAGCTGATCTTTCATTAATGGTAGAGAAAAGTGGTCTTTAATCACCTGTCTATTTATTTTTCTGTAATCTATGAAAATTCTATGGAAACCATTTTTCTTTTTAGTCACTACCACGAGCCTAGCAAATTCTGAGCTGCAAGGTTCTACAATGCCATCAGCTGTCCACTCTTCAACTTGTTTGTCCACAATGTCACGATGGAGAAAAGGTAATCTTCTTGGTCTTTGATAAACTGGGTCATCATTTTTCAGAACTATTTTCATTTCAATGGGTGCTTCTTTCGTTTTTTCAGGCTTATAGCTCGTAAGTATATCTATGACTTTCCCTTTCTTTTGCAAACTGACTTCCTCTAAATTTGGTTCTTCAAAAGTATTTACTATTGATATGTTTATGATTTCGACTTCTTCACTATTTTTCCTTATGTCTATCATGGTTTATTAATAATTCCCCTTCTTTAAACAATTCCTGCCCTAAAATCGCTGTTTCGGTGGCATCATCAGGAATTACATAAATGGCAGTAACAAACTTTAATTCGTCCCCCAAAATATTGGCGTCAAAATCACTTAAGATTTTTACTTTGGAATTCCCAAAACCCGTTAGAGAAATGTCATTTGGTCTTAATCTAGGAGATTCTAGCTTTTTATAATTTTTTTTTGTGTGAT